>JARQOD010005996.1:355-45160 GCA_033576555.1 Oophaga sylvatica | reverse complement strand
TCGATCTTGATCTCATCAGACCATAGAACCTTGAACCAGTCTGTCTCAGAGTCCTCCAAGTGATCATGAGCAAACTGTAGACGAGCCTTGACATGACGCTTTGAAAGTAAAGGTACCTTACGGGCTCGTCTGGAACGGAGACCATTGCGGTGGAGTACGTTACTTATGGTATTGACTGAAACCAATGTCCCCACTGCCATGAGATCTTCCCGGAGCTCCTTCCTTGTTGTCCTTGGGTTAGCCTTGACTCTTCTGACAAGCCTGGCCTCGGCACGGGAGGAAACTTTCAAAGGCTGTCCAGGCCGTGGAAGGCTAACAGTAGTTCCATAAGCCTTCCACTTACGGATGATGCTCCCAACAGTGGAAACAGGTAGGGCCAACTCCTTGGAAAGGGTTTTGTACCCCTTGCCAGCCTTGTGACCCTCCACGATCTTGTCTCTGATGGCCTTGGAATGCTCCTTTGTCTTTCCCATGTTGACCATGTATGAGTGCTGTTATCAAGTTTGGGGAGGGTCTTAAATAGTCAGAAAAGGCTGGCAAAATAGATCATTAATCCACACATGTGAAGCTCATTATTCTTGGTGCCTGAACTACTTCTTAATACTTTAGGGGGACCAAACAGAATTCTTGTGGTTTGAGGGGTTGAATAATAAATGACACTCTGAATTAACTTTTAACGTTTTAAAAAAAAAAAAATTAAAAATTTTTTTTTGCTGCAGTGCATTTCCCACTTCCAGGCTGATCTACAGTACAAATGTCACAATGCCAAGTTAATTCCGCATGTGTCAACCAGCTAAATCTGCAGGGGGTTGAATACTACTTGTAGGCACTGTATATCTGTGGATGATATCTCTGTGGATTATTTCTCTGTGGATTATATCTCTGTGGATTTATCTCTGTGGATTATTTCTCTGTGGATTATATATGTGTGGATTATATCTCTGTGGATTATATCTCTGTGGATTATATCTCTGTAGATTATATCTCTGTGGATTATTTCTCTGTGGATTATATCTCTGTGGTTATATCTCTGTGGATTACATCTATGTGGATTTTATCTCTGCAGATTATATTTCTGTGTAGATTATTTCTTTGTAGTTAATATCTCTTTAGATTATATGTCTGTGGATTATATCTCTGTGGATTATTTCTCTGTGGATTATATATGTGTGGATTATATCTCTGTGGATTATATCTCTGTAGATTATATCTCTGTGGATTATTTCTCTTTGGATTATATATCTGTGGATAATATCTCTGGATTATATCTCTGTGGATTATATCTCTGTGGATTATATCTCTGTAGATTACATCTATATCTCTGTGGATTATATCTCTGTGGATTATATCTCTGTAGATTATATCTCTGTGGATTATTTCTCTGTGGATTATATCTCTGTGAATAATATCTCTGGATTATATCTCTGTGGATTATATCTCTGTAGATTATATATCTGTGGATAATATCTCTGTGGATTATATATCTGTGGATTTTATCTCTGTAGATTATATCTCTGTGGATTATATCTCTGTGGATTATTTCTCTGTAGATTATATCTCTGTGGATTATATCTCTGTAGATTATATCTCTGTGGATTATATCTCTGTGGATTATATCTATGTAGATTATATCTCTGTGGATTATATATCTGTGGATTTTATCTCTGTAGATTATATCTCTGTGGATTATATCTCTGTGGATTATTTCTCTGTAGATTATATCTCTGGATTATATCTCTGTGGATTATATCTATGTAGATTATATCTCTGTGGATTATATATCTGTGGCTTATATATCTGTGGATAATATCTCTGTGGATTATATCCCTGTAGATTATATCTCTGTGGATTATTTTTTTGTAGATTATATCTCTGGATTATATCTCTGTGGATTATATCCCTGTAGATTATATTTCTGTGGATTTTATCTCTGTAGATTATATCTCTGTAGATTATATCTCTGTGGATTATATCCCTGTAGATTATATTTCTGTGGATTTTATCTCTGTAGATTATATCTCTGTAGATTATATCTCTGTGGATTATTTCTCTGTGGATTATAAATGTGGATTATATCTCTGTGGATTATATCTCTGTAGATTATATCTCTGTGGATTATTTCTCTGTGAATTATATCTCTGTAGATTATATCTTTGTGGATTATTTCTCTGTGGATTATATCTCTGTGGATTATTTCTCTTTGGATTATATATCTGTGGATAATATCTCTGGATTATATCTCTGTGGATTATATCTCTGTAGATTACATCTATATCTCTGTGGATTATATCTCTGTGGATTATATCTCTGTAGATTATATATCTGTGGATTATTTCTCTGTGGATTATATATCTGTGGATAATATCTCTGGATTATATCTCTGTGGATTATATATCTGTGGATAATATCTCTGTGGATTATATATCTGTGGATTTTATCTCTGTAGATTATATCTCTGTGGATAATATCTCTGTGGATTATATATCTGTGGATTTTATCTCTGTAGATTATATCTCTGTGGATTATATCTCTGTGGATTATTTCTCTGTAGATTATATCTCTGGATTATATCTCTGTGGATTATATCTATGTAGATTATATCTCTGTGGATTATATATCTGTGGCATTGATCCACTCCCGCCTGGACTACTGCAACGCTCTATTACTTGGCCTCCCCATTACTCGACTATCCCCTCTCCAGTCCATCCTTAATGCAGCAGCCAGGGTTATCCATCTGGCTAATCGGTACTCGGACGCGTCCGCTCTTCGCCAGTCCTTACACTGGCTGCCCATTCATTATAGGATCCAATTCAAAGTACTTGTTCTCACCCACAAAGCTCTCCACAGTGCAGCACCCCCCTACATCTCCTCCCTCATTTCTATCTATCACCTACCCGTCCTCTCCACAGTGCAGCACCCCCCTACATCTCCTCCCTCATTTCTATCTATCACCTGCCCGTCCTCTCCACAGTGCAGCACCCCCCTACATCTCCTCCCTCATTTCTATCTATCACCTGCCCGTTCTCTCCACAGTGCAGCCCCCTACATCTCCTCCCTCATTTCTATCTATCACCTGCCCGTCCTCTCCACAGTGCAGCCCCCCTACATCTCCTCCCTCATTTCTATCTATCACCTGCCCGTCCTCTCTACAGTGCAGCACCCCCCTACATCTCCTCCCTCATTTCTATCTATCACCTGCCCGTCCTCTCCACAGTGCAGCCCCCCCCTACATCTCCTCCCTCATTTCTATCTATCACCCTGCCCGTCCTCTCCACAGTGCAGCACCCCCTACATCTCCTCCCTCATTTCTATCTATCACCCTGCCCGTCCTCTCCACAGTGCAGCACCCCCCTACATCTCCTCCCTCATTTCTATCTATCACCCACCCGTCCTCTCCACAGTGCAGCACCCCCTACATCTCCTCCCTCATTTCTATCTATCACCCTGCCCGTCCTCTCCACAGTGCAGCACCCCCTACATCTCCTCCCTCATTTCTATCTATCACCCTGCCCGTCCTCTCCACAGTGCAGCACCCCCCTACATCTCCTCCCTCATTTCTATCTATCACCTACCCGTTCTCTCCACAGTGCAGCACCCCCCTACATCTCCTCCCTCATTTCTATCTATCACCTACCCGTCCTCTCCACAGTGCAGCACCCCCCTACATCTCCTCCCTCATTTCTATCTATCACCCTGCCCGTCCTCTCCACAGTGCAGCCCCTCTACATCTCCTCCCTCATTTCTATCTATCACCTACCCGTTCTCTCCACAGTGCAGCACCCCCCTACATCTGCTCCCTCATTTCTATCTGTGTAGCCCTGGTGGTAGGCACACGCAGTACCCTGGGGAGTGTATGGCGAGACGGCGGCTTAAAGCTCAATATGCATTCATTCTACACACACTAGACACCCCCTTGGGGTAGTGAAGTATACTCTAGGGAGTGGTCAAGAAGGTATGTGTAGGCGTGATTTTAGAGAGTCTAGTTCCTGTCTTCGGGCAGTAAGGACGTGGAGAGTCTGCGTCTGGACTACAGTGAGAGAGTCTGCATCTGGAGGGAGGAAGGAGTCTAGATTGCTATCTCATCAGCTTGGAAAGTGGAGTCTGGTATAGGTGTTGGAATACACCTTAGTCTGGTCAGAGCTGTGTCATCTCCTCAGCATACATTGAAGGAAGGAACAAGTTGTAACCCAGAAAGTCTTCAGCATTCCTGTCTAAAGGACAGTATCAGGTACAGAGACGTGCTCCTGCCTGTGATAACTGAGCATCTGTGGTTAGCTTGATTGGAAGGAAAAAGATTGGAAGTGACTGCTCGACCCCTGGCTAGTAAGAGTGTTTATGTTACCAGCGTGGACAAGGCGAAAGGCAAGTGGATTAGAGAATTGGCGCTTCAGGATTGCAGAAGTCCAGCGCCTTGTTACCGGTCACTGGGGACCGAAGAGTCACTGTTGCTTCAGGCACAGTGACAGGACAACCAGGAATCTACCGGACCCTAGGTCGCGGCAGACAAGCCCCTTATAGTCGGTACGTAGCTGGGGTCAGGGGGAGTGAACACTTTGGAGTTCTGCAGGACAAACATAAGTATTCAGCTCCTTCACAGGAAGATCCCTAACACTAAGCTGACTGGGCAGGAACAGCTAAGATTTGCTGGAATCATAGAGGGAACTACGCTTCAGGCTGGTTGTACTCGTTTATTGGAGTTAAAGGAGGCCCCTAACTTGTCCAGCTGCCGTCTCAAGATACACTCTCCTTGGATCAGCTCCCTGGGACCTGCCTTATCATTCTGCAAGTAAAGGTATGGAAAGACGCTGACTGTGTGAGACTGTGTTATTTACCGGCACCCGACTTCACCATATTAACAGACTTTGAGGGAAGAGTCCCACCTGTAGGGGACCCGACATCTAGCTGCCTCACCATCCCCTCAGAGATCTACAGCAGCGCTGGTACTAATTACCAGAATACTACAGGTGGCGTCACGAACTGTATATAGTTATCCCCTGTAAATATTCCCAACAACAACATACGCCAGACCGCCCGGGCCACAGACCGAGCCACAGCTACCTGTGACAAAATCCCTATAGACTTCTACGGGCTCGGCTCTGAGTACCCCATTGCCCTGGTAACCCACAATTGGGTGGCGGGTCGACACAAACTTTGGCGTCACGAACAGGATACCAAACTCGCGAAATTGCGAGCCCTGCGTGCCTAAGAACTTGTTTTTGTGAAAAGGACTGTTTGCACTTTTGGCGCCAAAATCGCCATTTTTGTCGCCATATTCGCGCCCTCAGGCGCTGGAGAAGAAGGTGGGCGTACCTTCGTGGGCGTCTACCCCCCTGTGGCGCGAAGAAAATGCCTGCCCTCTCAAAGTGCTACTATAACATGCGGTCCTGCCCTACAGCAAAGGAGGTCCGCCTCCTCTTCACCTTCCCTGCGAGGAGGAGGAGACGCAAACCCCACCTCCACGGAAGAGACCGGATGTCTCCACAGAAGAAAGAAGAAAGAATCTTCTGGAGCGTGATGGAGGCAGGATGTGTGGAGCCGAGCGGGGCAGCGGAGGAAGGCAGGCCCCGTGCCCCCGCCAAGCTGCCATCGGCATCCGAGGCCTATGCGATCCTGCACCTGCAACAGGCGTTGTTAGAGGTTCGGGAGGAGAACTCACGCCTAAAGAAGTTGTTCCAACCTGGACTAGAGGAGATTGAGAGGCGCCGGTGTGATCTGCTGAAGTGGCAAATGACGAACACGGCGTCCTCTCCCCTCAACGAACCCCCACGATTCAAAGTACCGAGGAGTCTGCTGCCCAAGGCGAAGGAGCAACCGGAGGCTGCCCCCGAAAGTACCGTTCCCGATCCCACTGGTGAAGCGGTGGATGCGGAGGAGGTTGAGGAGGTACAGCCAATCCCGGAACGCCCGCCCGGCCAAGAGGCCGCAGCAGATTATCGGTCCCCGGCAGGGACACCGGAGGGGTCCTGTCCGTCACTACCAGATGTGGACTGGGACGAGATGGCGCGCCTGGATGACGTCGCCTACACCGCCCAGTGGGAGCAAGAATGGCAGAGTCGTGAGGAGACGAAGAGGCGCCAGCAGGAGGAAGCGCGGGAAATCAAGAAGAACCGCCAGCGACAGTTTGCTGAGCTGATTGCCGACAAGGAGACTGTCCGTCGCGACAAAGGTACCTTACGGGAACCGCGGCGGCAGGGGTGTGTGACTGAGTTCCAGCTCCGGAAGGGCTGGGGCTTTATCCGAGAACCGGGCCTCTACCCAGCGGTCTTCGTCAGCAGGCGTGACGTGGAATCTCACCTGCCACAAGGCCATTCCGGGAGGGACTTAGTAAACGGCGACATAGTCACCTATACGCGGCATTGGGGAATGAAGGGGTGGTATGCCCTGAACGTCGCCATCGTCCGCGACCCCGTCCCAGACGCCGGTACCGTCACCATTACCGCAGCGTCCCCGTACTCAGCTTCAGCAGCATCCGGCCGTGCCCCAGCATCGCCCCCTTCAAAGTCATCGCAACATGCGACCCAAGGTCTATCGCAAGTAAAAGCCACTTCCATATCGCCAAATGCGACCCAGTCTAGATCGCAAACCCTGACGCGGTCTATATCATTGACTGTAATGGAGACGCAATCGGTGTCATGCGAAGAAAGTGTACCCGTTGCGCCCCTGGAGGTTCAAACCAGAACTGTCGCAACCCAGACCCTGATCGCAGCACATGATTTGCTGGTCCTGGGATCAAGGGCCCATTGCGTTGTTCCAGCCCCCGGGGTGGAAGATGTGGTGGAAAATGTCTTAGTAGCTGATGAATAAGTGGTAAAGAGTTGGTGAGATCCATATCGGGTCTACCATCAGTACTATAGCAGAAAGTTTAAAATGTTTTTGAAAAAGTATTGCACAAGCTATATATAATGAATATATATTCCTAATTATAGAATGCCCGGCTGGGTAATTGATAATTGATAATTGGTAATTGGTAATTGATAATTAATATATGATAAACGGTTGCACTTTTACAATGTGATTTATTATGTCTTCTTTTATAAATGGACTTTTTGAGGTAAAGGACTATGCTTACCCAGAACTCTTTTGTACATAGTTGCGCTTCAGCGCCCTATCTTGGTTTTACATAAACCATCCATATCTACCTCTGAAAAACAAAACCCGTGTGGTGTGGCACTGAGTGAGGTCTGCACTTGGATGTCCTGCAGCCCACCCAGGACCCACGTTGAAGGTTTGGTGCGGGTCCTTCGCAAGTATCTTGTATATCTATTTATTGAAAATGCTATTTGATACTATTTGTATTAAAGTTTGTAACGTTCGAAGTATTCTTACCTCCCGGATGGGAAGATGTTATTGTTATTGTTATTGCATAAACAAAATTTTTCTGTCTTTTGTATTTCACAGCCCGGGAGTGCTGTCGTTTACCATGGGGGAATGTGTAGCCCTGGTGGTAGGCACACGCAGTACCCTGGGGAGTGTATGGCGAGACGGCGGCTTAAAGCTCAATATGCATTCATTCTACACACACTAGACACCCCCTTGGGGTAGTGAAGTATACTCTAGGGAGTGGTCAAGAAGGTATGTGTAGGCGTGATTTTAGAGAGTCTAGTTCCTGTCTTCGGGCAGTAAGGACGTGGAGAGTCTGCGTCTGGACTACAGTGAGAGAGTCTGCATCTGGAGGGAGGAAGGAGTCTAGATTGCTATCTCATCAGCTTGGAAAGTGGAGTCTGGTATAGGTGTTGGAATACACCTTAGTCTGGTCAGAGCTGTGTCATCTCCTCAGCATACATTGAAGGAAGGAACAAGTTGTAACCCAGAAAGTCTTCAGCATTCCTGTCTAAAGGACAGTATCAGGTACAGAGACGTGCTCCTGCCTGTGATAACTGAGCATCTGTGGTTAGCTTGATTGGAAGGAAAAAGATTGGAAGTGACTGCTCGACCCCTGGCTAGTAAGAGTGTTTATGTTACCAGCGTGGACAAGGCGAAAGGCAAGTGGATTAGAGAATTGGCGCTTCAGGATTGCAGAAGTCCAGCGCCTTGTTACCGGTCACTGGGGACCGAAGAGTCACTGTTGCTTCAGGCACAGTGACAGGACAACCAGGAATCTACCGGACCCTAGGTCGCGGCAGACAAGCCCCTTATAGTCGGTACGTAGCTGGGGTCAGGGGGAGTGAACACTTTGGAGTTCTGCAGGACAAACATAAGTATTCAGCTCCTTCACAGGAAGATCCCTAACACTAAGCTGACTGGGCAGGAACAGCTAAGATTTGCTGGAATCATAGAGGGAACTACGCTTCAGGCTGGTTGTACTCGTTTATTGGAGTTAAAGGAGGCCCCTAACTTGTCCAGCTGCCGTCTCAAGATACACTCTCCTTGGATCAGCCTCCCTGGGACCTGCCTTATCATTCTGCAAGTAAAGGTATGGAAAGACGCTGACTGTGTGAGACTGTGTTATTTACCGGCACCCGACTTCACCATATTAACAGACTTTGAGGGAAGAGTCCCACCTGTAGGGGACCGACATCTAGCTGCCTCACCATCCCCTCAGAGATCTACAGCAGCGCTGGTACTAATTACCAGAATACTACAGGTGGCGTCACGAACTGTATATAGTTATCCCCTGTAAATATTCCCAACAACAACATACGCCAGACCGCCCGGGCCACAGACCGAGCCACAGCTACCTGTGACAAAATCCCTATAGACTTCTACGGGCTCGGCTCTGAGTACCCCATTGCCCTGGTAACCCACAATTGTGGTGGCGGGTCGACACATATCTATCACCTGCCCGTCCTCTCCACAGTGCAGCACCCCCCTACATCTCCTCCCTCATTTCTATCTATCACCTGCCCGTCCTCTCCACAGTGCAGCACCCCTACATCTCCTCCCTCATTTCTATCTATCACCTACCCGTTCTCTCCACAGTGCAGCACCCCCTACATCTCCTCCCTCATTTCTATCTATCACCTGCCAGTCCTCTCCACAGTGCAGCCCCCCTACATCTCCTCCCTCATTTCTGTCTATCACCTACCCGTCCTCTCCACAGTGCAGCACCCCCCTACATCTCCTCCTCATTTCTATCTATCACCCTGCCCGTCCTCTCCACAGTGCAGCACCCCCCTACATCTCCTCCCTCATTTCTATCTATCACCTACCCGTTCTCTCCACAGTGCAGCACCCCCTACATCTCCTCCCTCATTTCTATCTATCACCTACCCGTCCTATCCACAGTGCTGCACCCCCTACATCTCCTCCCTCATTTCTATCTATCACCCTGCCCGTCCTCTCCACAGTGCAGCACCCCCCTACATCTCCTCCCTCATTTCTATCACCCTGCCCGTCCTCTCCACAGTGCAGCCCCCCTACATCTCCTCCCTCATTTCTATCTATCACCCTGCCCGTCCTCTCCACAGTGCAGCACCCCCTACATCTCCTCCCTCATTTCTATCTATCACCTGCCCGTCCTCTCCACAGTGCAGCACCCCCCTACATCTCCTCCTCATTTCTATCTATCACCCTGCCCGTCCTCTCCACAGTGCAGCCCCCCCCTACATCTCCTCCCTCATTTCTATCTATCACCTACCCGTCCTCTCCACAGTGCAGCCCCCCTACATCTCCTCCCTCATTTCTATCTATCACCCTGCCCGTCCTCTCCACAGTGCAGCACCCCCCTACATCTCCTCCCTCATTTCTATCTATCACCCTGCCCGTCCTCTCCACAGTGCAGCCCTCCTACATCTCCTCCCTCATTTCTATCTATCACCCTACCCGTCCTCTCCACAGTGCAGCACCCCCCTACATCTCCTCCCTCATTTCTATCACCCTGCCCGTCCTCTCCACAGTGCAGCAACCCCCCTACATCTTCTCCCTCATTTCTATCTATCACCTACCCGTCCTCTCCACAGTGCAGCACCCCCCTACATCTCCTCCCTCATTTCTATCACCTGCCCGTCCTCTCCACAGTGCAGCACCCCTACATCTCCTCCCTCATTTCTATCTATCACCTACCCGTCCCCTCCACAGTGCAGCCCCCCTACATCTTCTCCCTCATTTCTAATCTATCACCTACCCGTCCCCTCCACAGTGCAGCACCCCCCTACATCTCCTCCTCATTTCTATCTATCACCCTACCCGTCCTCTCCACAGTGCAGCCCCCCCCTACATCTCCTCCCTCATTTCTATCTATCACCCTGCCCGTCCTCTCCACAGTGCAGCACCCCCTACATCTCCTCCCTCATTTCTATCTATCACCTGCCCGTCCTCTCCACAGTGCAGCACCCCCCTACATCTCCTCCCTCATTTCTATCTATCACCCTGCCCGTCCTCTCCACAGTGCAGCACCCCCTACATCTCCTCCCTCATTTTATCTATCACCTACCCGTCCTCTCCACAGTGCAGCACCCCCCTACATCTCCTCCCTCATTTCTATCTATCACCCTGCCCGTCCTCTCCACAGTGCAGCACCCCCTACATCTCCTCCCTCATTTCTATCTATCACCTACCCGTCCTCTCCACAGTGCAGCACCCCCCTACATCTCCTCCCTCATTTCTATCTATCACCCTGCCCGTCCTCTCCACAGTGCAGCACCCCCTACATCTCCTCCCTCATTTCTATCTATCACCCTGCCCGTCCTCTCCACAGTGCAGCCCCCCCTACATCTCCTCCCTCATTTCTATCTATCACCCTGCCCGTCCTCTCCACAGTGCAGCACCCCCTACATCTCCTCCTCATTTCTATCTATCACCCTGCCCGTCCTCTCCACAGTGCAGCACCCCCTACATCTCCTCCCTCATTTCTATCTATCACCCTACCCGTCCTCTCCACAGTGCAGCACCCCCCTACATCTCCTCCCTCATTTCTATCACCTACCCGTCCTCTCCACAGTGCAGCCCCCCTACATCTCCTCCCTCATTTCTATCTATCACCCTACCCGTCCTCTCCACAGTGCAGCACCCCCCTACATCTCCTCCCTCATTTCTATCACCTACCCGTCCTCTCCACAGTGCAGCACCCCCCTACATCTCCTCCCTCATTTCTATCTATCACCCTACCCGTCCTCTCCACAGTGCAGCACCCCCCTACATCTCCTTCCTCATTTCTATCTATCACCCTGCCGTCCTCTCCACAGTGCAGCACCCCCCTACATCTCCTCCCTCATTTCTATCACCTACCCGTCCTCTCCACAGTGCAGCACCCCCCTACATCTCCTCCCTCATTTCTCTCTATCACCCTACCCGTCCTCTCCACAGTGCAGCACCCCCCTACATCTCCTTCCTCATTTCTATCTATCACCTGCCCGTCCTCTCCACAGTGCAGCACCCCCCTACATCTCCTCCCTCATTTCTATCTATCACCTGCCCGTCCTCTCCACAGTGCAGCACCCCCTACATCTCCTCCCTCATTTCTATCACCTGCCCGTCCTCTCCACAGTGCAGCACCCCCCTACATCTCCTCCCTCATTTCTATCTATCACCTACCCGTCCTCTCCACAGTGCAGCACCCCCTACATCTCCTCCCTCATTTCTATCTATCACCTACCCGTCCTCTCCACAGTGCAGCACCCCTACATCTCCTCCTCATTTCTATCTATCACCCTGCCCGTCCTCTCCACAGTGCAGCACCCCCCTACATCTCCTCCCTCATTTCTATCTATCACCCTACCCGTCCTCTCCACAGTGCAGCACCCCCCTTACATCTCACTCACTCATTTCTATCTATTCACCCTGCCTGTCCTCTCCACAGTGCAGCACCCCCCTACATCTCCTCCCTCATTTCTATCTATCACCCTACCCGTCCTCTCCACAGTGCAGCACCCCCTACATCTCCTCCCTCATTTCTATCTATCACCCTGACCCGTCCTCTCCACAGTGCAGCACCCCCTACATCTCCTCCCTCATTTCTATCTATCACCTCCCGTCCTCTCCACAGTGCAGCACCCCCCTACATCTCCTCCCTCATTTCTATCTATCACCTACCCATCCTCTCCACAGTGCAGCCCCCCTACATCTCCTCCCTCATTTCTATCTATCACCTGCCCGTCCTCTCCACAGTGCAGCCCCCCCTACATCTCCTCCCTCATTTCTATCTATCACCTGCCCGTCCTCTCCACAGTGCAGCACCCCCTACATCTCCTCCCTCATTTCTATCACCCTGCCCGTCCTCTCCACAGTGCAGCACCCCCCTACATCTCCTCCCTCATTTCTATCTATCACCTGCCCGTCCTCTCCACAGTGCAGCACCCCCTACATCTCCTCCCTCATTTCTATCTATCACCCTGCCCATCCTCTCCACAGTGCGGCCCCCCTACATCTCCTTCCTCATTTCTATCTATCACCCTGCCCGTGTCTTGACCCGCACCACAATTGTGGTTTACCAGAGCAATGGGGTACTCAGAGCCGAGCCCATGGAAGTCTATGGGGTTGTCACAGGTAGCGCTGGCTCGGTCTGTGGCCCTGGCGGTCAGGCGTATGTTGGGGGAATATTTACAGGGGATAGGTATATATACAGTTCGTGACGCCACCTGTAGTTCTCTGATCACTAAGACCAGCGCTGCTGTAGATCTCTGAGGGGATGGTGAGGCAGCTAGATGTCGGGTCCCCTACAGGTGGGACTCTTCCCTCAGGTCGATAGTTATGGTGGGGTTGTGCAGGGATGCAATCAAATAACTCAGTCTCACACATAGAAGCTTCTTTCCATACCTTTTACTTCAAGTTGTTCAGGCAGGTCCCAGGGAGGCTGTTCGGGGTGGATGAATGCACGTAGCGGTAACAGTTGAGCAGGTTACAGGCCTCCTTCTCTTTCCAAATGATGAGTGAGTCCAAGCTTGCCTGTAGCTAAGTTAACTCTATAGTTTTCAGCTTTTCCCACTAGCTGTACTGCCCGGCCGGTTTTGTGATAGAGCCTTATAAATGGTGAACTAAGTACTTTCTTTTGCCGCGCGCCGGACTCAGAAGTCTTGTTCTCCTGACTCGGTTACGTACTGGCACTCTAAGGGCGGCTTTCTGCAACCTAAGGTCCAGTAAGACTCTGGCTTTTCTATCACTATGCCTGGAGCTATAGTGACGCTTCGGTCCCCAGTGACCGGTGACAATTTGCAGGATAATCCGATCCTTAAGGCACTTCTGAATCCTTCCCACTATGCCCTTCGCCCTGCTTCTGCTTTCAATGTAGCACTGAAGCGTGAAGATAGAAAGTCAGTTTTCTTCCTTGGTCTCACTGAGTAACTCTCAGTTTCCTCAAAGTTCAGACTGAGTAAAAGGTAACTCTGACTAGACTCGGGATGATAACTAGTCATCTGTGTAGCCCTGGTACACAATACCAGGAGGATGAGTGGAGAGGTAACAGTTAAGGGCTCTTCATGACATCACGTACACTTCGGACACACCCAGCAGGGGTGTGGAGGGGAGTGATTTTAGTCAGTCAGTTTCCTGTCCTTGGTCAGAGTAGACGTGTCCAGTTTGAGCCTGTCAGCAGTTCAGAAAGTGGAGGCTAGTACAGGTGGTCTAGTTCACCTCAGCCTAGTCAGAGCTGTGCCCCACTGGAAGAAAGACTGAGCTATCTATTAAGAGTCGAGCAAATCGAAGGGCAAAGTGGAAGGAAGATTATTGGAAAAGTGCTTTTGGCTTGGAAAAGTCCTGCACATTGCTACCGGTCACTGGGGACCGAAGGATCACTATTAGCTACAAGCATAGTGGTAAGAAAACCAGAGATTTACCGGACCCTAGTTCGCGGCAAACAGCCCCATATAGTCAGTACGTAACTGGAGTCAGGTGGAATAGGGACTTTGAGTCAAGCGCAGACAAAAGCAAGAACCTAGTTTCATCAATTGGAAGGCTTCACCACAAATCTGACTGGGCAGAACAGCTTTGGAAAGCTGGAGTTATTGAGGGAACTACGCTGCAGGCTGGTTGTACTCATCATTATTGGACAGTAAAGGAGGCCCCTAACTTGCTTAGCCGTTGCCTCAAAGCTCATCCTCCATCAACCCCATCAGCCTCCCTGGGACCTGCCTTACCATCTTGCAAGTAAAGGTATGGAAAGACGCTGACCGTGTGAGACTGTGTTATTTATCTGCACCCGACTTCACTAACTTCATAGACTTTGAGGGACCAGTCCCACCTGTAGGGGACCCGACATCTAGCTGCCTCACCATCCCCTCAGAGATCTACAGCAGCGCTGGTACTAATTACCAGAAGACTACAGGTGGCGTCACGAACTGTATGTAAATCTATCCCCTGTAAATATATCCCTAACATACGCCAGACCGCCAGGGCCACAGACCGAGCCACCGCTACCTGTGACAATCCCCATAGACTTCCATGGGCTCGGCTCTGAGTACCCCATTGCCCTGGTAACCCACAATTGTGGTGGCGGGTCGACACACATCCGTTACTAGACTCCACTTCGTTGAATTGGCAGGAACTAATCTTCTGCTCACCCAGAGCTCTGACAGGAATCCTCACTGTCTAAGAAGAACTAGCCCTGACTGGTCTGTACGATGACAGGAAGCTAGACTGACTCCCTCCTGTGCTACACGTCACTCCCCTATACACCCCTGTGGGTGTGTCTGAAGTGTAAGTGAGTGTCAAGCTTTAACTGTTACCTTACTGTGCATTCTCCAGATCCTGTGTGCCTTACATACCAGGGCTACACATTCCCCCTTGGTAAAATACAGCACTCCCGGGCTGTGAAATATAAGAAGAAAGACATTTTGTTTTCCATTTAAACAAGTAACATTTCAAACTCTTCCCATCAGGGAGGTACGGATTTCTTGAACGTTGCATTATAACAATAGGCATAGAAAAATACAAATTACTAAATAGACATTTTCATATAAATAGATGACGATATTCTTGTGAAGGACCCGCACCAAACCTTCAACGTGGGTCCTGGGTGGGCTGCAGGACATCTGAATGCAGACCTCACTCAGTGCCTCACCATACGGGTTTTATGTTCAGAGGTAGGTGTGCTGGTAGAGAATGCACAAAGTGCAACTATATACAAGATCAGTTCTTGGGCTGGCTCAGTCCTCAGCCTCAGAGTCCATCATGAAACATTTTCAAGTAATTTACATATCATAACAATACTTTATACAATTATCCATACTTAGTAAACTAGTTTGCTAGGACTACTTTTGATAACGAATAGGTATCTTCCCTTTCGTTGTACGTTCTGATCTACGTGGAGTAGCTTCAGGTATATTAATCTCTAACCCAACTGTTCTACGTAACGGCAAACTATAGAACTGCCTCAATCTTTCTATGGATCTGGCAAGCGTACTGATGGCTGGGCGGTGTGAGTCAGCTTCACCAGGGGTTCCCATAGCATGGGGCGCTGCTTCCGATGATTATTCCTCTTGAGGTTCCGCAGGTTGGGGTGCTGCTGGAGTAGGTAACTCCTGAACTGGCTCAACTGGCACCATGGGCACAACTGGAGGTAGAACTTCCTCTTGTGGCTGATAAAATTGCAACACCGGAATTATTACAGCATCTCCCAGTCTCGGCCAATCTGCAGGGAAATCTCCCAGATCCGTGTGTATGACCTCTTCTTTTCTTTCTTCTTGATTGATGACAGAGTTCTCTTCACGAAACTTTAAGGGTTCTGGACACAATTTCAAATGGTCTCTGGACACAGTGGATATTGTTCTTCCTCCGTCCTTACTGATGATACAAACTTTTCTGTTGTCATATTTGGAATCTTGTACGACGTAGGGTTCTTGCTCCCACTGGTTATCCAATTTGTGCATTTTCCTTTTCAATACCACTTCTCCAGGCATCAAAGGCTTGGCAGGAGCATTCCTGTTGTAAATATCTTCCTGTTTTTCCCGTACCTTATTGAGACTTTCTTCTACACAGACTTGCACTCTTCTGTATTGCTCTTGCCGATTGATGTCCCAGTTTTCAATGGCGTCGTCTGCCTCCGGTTCTACCACTCCAAGTTCTAAATCCATTGGTAGTCTTCCGGGCCTTGCTCTCATAAGATAGGCTGGAGTGCAGTTAGTGGAACTTACAGGTATATGGTTATACAAGTCAACCAAATCAGGTAGTAAGTCCGGCCATCGATTTCTGTCTTCCAACGGTATGGATTTCAACAAATCAAGGACAATGTGGTTCATTTTCTCGCAAAGACCGTTGGTTTGAGGATGGTATGGTGTTGTTCTAATTTTCTTACACCCATACATGTGACAGAATTCCTTGAATAGATCAGCTTCGAAAGCAGGTCCTTGATCGGTTAATACTTGCTCCGGATACCCATGCGGTCTGCAGAAGCTTGCTTGAAAGGTTTTTGCTGCCGTCACTGCTGTCTGATCCTTAACTGGTACAACCACCAGAAATCTAGAGTAATGGTCCACCATGGTCAAGGCGTATGAGTATCCAGATCTACTTGGCGACAGTTTGACGTGGTCCAGGGCCACAATCTCCAAGGGACGAGTCGTCCGGATAGGCTGCAGGGGTGCCCTCTGACTACCGTAGTCCTTTCTTCTGAGACCACAGGGTCCACAGTTCCGACACCACCTCTCAATGGAGCTGCGCATCCCTACCCAGTAGAACCGGCACCTCAACAGGGTCTCCAGCTTTCTCCAGCCAAAGTGTCCTGCTAGATCATGGTATGCTTCCAACACAATTTGGACGTCTGCCTTGGGGACCACTATTTGCCAGACCATCTCGTGGGTCCTGGGATTGACGTATCTCCTGCACAACTTCTCACGGTATAGGAATAACCTGCTTCTCTCGTTCCACAGGAGCTTTGCTGACATAGGTGCATCTTTTTCCAAGGAGGAACCTTCCTGTCTTAACAACTCCTTGATACGGCTGACCACTGGATCGCTGTCCTGAGTCTCTTTCCAGCTGTGATGGGGTAAAGGATTTAACGTTGCACCATACTGCTTTCTGTAGACTCGATGCTCGTGGACTACCCCATTTCGATGGAACGCAGGTAGCTCAATTTCTTCCAGGTCGTCCGATTCTTCCTCCGTGTCAGAGTCATGCGGCATTCGGGACAATGCGTCAGCATTAGCATTCTTTCGGCCTGCCCGGTACTTGATAGTAAACTGGTAATTAGACAACCGAGCCATCCAACGCTGCTCCATGGCGCCCAACTTGACCGTTTCCAGGTGCGTTAGCGGGTTGTTGTCTGTGTACGCCGTGAACTTGTTGGAGGCCAGGTAGTGCTTAAATCTTTCAGTAATGGCCCAGACCAGCGCCAGAAACTCCAGCTTGAAGCTGCTATAATTTTCCGGATTCCTCTCAGTTGGCCTGAGTTTTCTGCTGGCATAAGCGATGACTTTTTCTTGGCCATTCTGCTTCTGACTGAGAACTGCTCCTAAACCTTCATTACTAGCATCGGTGTACAGCAGGAACGGTTGGCTGTAATCAGGATACGTCAAGATCTCATCGCCTGTAAGGATCTCTTTCATCTTTTGGAATGCTTCAGCCTGTTCCTTACCCCAATTGAAGGGAGGATTTCTGCTCTTGAGGGATTGGCCTACTAGGAGGTCCTGTAGAGGCGCTGCCTTCTTCGTGTAATCTTTCACGAACCTTCTGTAGTAACCCGTTAGTCCCAGGAACTGTCGCACTTCCTTGAGGTTCTTCGGCACCGGCCACTTCTGGATGGCAGTGACTTTCTCTGGGTCCGGCGCTACTCCTTCCGAACTGACGATGTGCCCCAAATATTGTACCTTCTGTTTGAGTAGATGGCATTTTGAGGGTTTCAACTTCATCCCGTACCTGGACAGGGACTCAAATACTTCTGCCAGGTGCTTCAGATGGTCCTCATATGTCTTGGAGTACACGATGACGTCGTCTAAGTATAGCAGCACGGTTTCAAAATTGAGATGTCCCAGGCAGTTCTCCATCACTCTCTGAAATGTTCCTGGGGCACTGCTGAGCCCAAACGGCATTCTGTCGAACTCACAGAGCCCCATTGGGGTGGTGAAAGCCGTTTTCTCACGATCCTCCTCAGCCACAGCCACTTGCCAGTATCCACTAGTCAGATCAAGGGTAGAAAAGTAGTTAGCCGTTTTCAGAGCAGCTAATGACTCCTCTATACGTGGTAACGGGTATGCATCCTTGTGTGTTATGCGGTTCACCTGCCTGTAATCCACACACATTCTCAAGCTACCATCTTTCTTTCTAACCAGGACTAGAGGTGCTGCCCAGGGACTACAACTATCCCTGATTACTCCGGCTTCTTTCATATCTTGCAACATTTCCTTAGCCTTCTGATAATGGGCTGGGGGTATAGGCCTATACCGCTCTTTGATGGGAGGATGACTGCCAGTAGGGATATGATGTTGTACTCCCTTAATTATCCCAAAATCAAGTGGATTCTTGCTAAATACTTGGGCGTACTCTTGCACCACCCGTAATACCCCTTGCTTCTGGTGAGCGGGAGTGGTGTCCGTCCCAAAATGGAGTTGCTGACACCATTCCGCCACCTGGGTTGCCGGGTCATTGTCCTCCGCTATTTGGCGGGAGTCTAAGGACTCAGCCGGGAGAATAGAATTATTGTCAACAGCATGTAGTTTAGCAATGGTTGCATAACGGGGTAAGTTTACCTCATCATCTCCCCAGTTGAGAAGCCGTACCGGTACTCTTCCATTCACCACTTCCACTACTCCCCTAGCAGTCATAAGGGTAGGTCTATGTTCTGAATGGTGGGGTTCTACTACAGCTTGGTAGTTCTGTCCTCTCAGACCTATGGCTGCCCTGCACCAGATTATCATTTCACTCATTGGGGGTATCACAATGGGATTCGAGTCAGTGACCCGTACATTACCAATTTCGCCGTCTGTAAGCTTCGCTTGCTGCTGACACACCAGGGCCCGGATCTCTCTTTGGATTACTCCCTTTTGCCTTGGTCTGGCAATTCTCAGCGAGCTGTTGGAGTAAGAAACACAACTTCTCCCAAACAATTACTGATAATGTTAGTACCCAAAATTATATTTAAACCGTTCTCTTCATTTACAGTCTTTACTACTAGAAGCCCCTGGTCTTTCAACTCCTCTCTGCCCACTTTCACATCTACACATTTTGTCCGAGTACTTCTACAGGAAGACCATTAGAAGCATACACGGTAAAGTCAGGGCTCGGTGGTTTAAGACTGTCCATTGACCAGAACTTAGTATATAGGGCATCAGGTATTAGGGTCACCTGAGACCCAGTGTCTAACAATGCCGGAACAGCAATACCATCTAGAATGATAGACAGGTAGGGTCGTCCACCCACATACCTGCGGTTCCAGTCTAGGGGGCCTGACGGGTCTCCTCCTGGGTGTTGGCCCTCGGACCCAGGTTCTGCCCGTTTAAAGGACACTGTGGAGACATATGACCTTTCCGGTTGCATCGGTAACAGGTGATCTCCCGACGAGGAGGGTGTTGATCAGAGGTCGCTCCTGGGGGTGGCGTTGTCCTCCTCCGGGGGGGCGACGTCTTCCTTCTTCTCCGGTTCATCCACGGGACGTCTTCTGGGCAATCAGCTAATAAGATCTTCCCTTCTTCCTCTTTCCGCAGCTGCAGGGCACTCATCACAGCAGCCAGATTTATAGTCAGCTGGCGCACCTCTGAGCGCAGACAGTCCAATTCACTAGGGGGTGTCACCTGCGTTTTGGTTTCGGCCACTAGCGAGGAAAAGGGGGTTGCCGCCGGCTCCAGAGTGACTTCACCCTGACGATGTTGGGTTGCCACCTCAGGTTTGCCCAGGGGCCGCAGCCCTTTTATTGCCATGTCCTTTAGGGCATCAAAGGTAGCATCAGGGTGATCTAAAGACCACCAGTTTACAGTTCTGCGTTCCGCTTGGGACCTCAGTCCCTGCACAAATTGTTCTTTCAGCATCTTATTTTCATCAATGACACTTATGGTATTAACCTGCTTGAGGGCTCTCAGGGCCCCTTGTAGTCGGCAGGCATAGTCCCTTATGCTGTCACTTGGTTGCTGTGAACAGTATAGAAGCCATCCGGAGATCTGTTTCGGTGCGATCTTCAAAAATGGCCTGTAACTTTAAGAGGATTGCAGGCACCAACTCCTGGTCCGTGGTAGCCCAAGTCTCCACTTCTCTCTCAGCAGCGCCAGTTAGCTGCCCTATCAGCACAGCAGCTTTTGTCTCTCAGGCATGGAGTACATTTCTAGGATGCTGCATATCTTCCGTTTGAATCCTGCTAAAGTGCCTGGCTCACCGCTGTACTGGGGAAGCCATTTCGCCCCAGGCATATATGGGAGCGTTAGTGGCATGAGCGGGACCACCGGACTGAGTGCTGGGCCTGCGCCCCCATCTGGCGCTACAACGCCACGCGGTGCGGAGTCGGGTCCTCCGGCTGGGGCCGCACTGTCGGCCAGTTGTTGCAACATATTAGTGCCCCCTTGGTTAAACGGAGCCTACCGGTTTCAGAAGCTGCTATTTCCCAGGCACAGCAGTAGGAACAGGACCTTCGTCGCAGGCGCTCTGATGTCAGAGCGTCCACTTCCTGTCGCAGGACCTGCCGCTGAGTCAGAGCCGGGGGCGTGTCCAAGACTTTGCGTGCTCCTTCAGGTACGCCCACCTTCTTCTCCAGCGCCTCAGGGCGCGAATATGGCGGCAAATATGGCGGTATTTGGCGCCAAACAATAGCAACAGTCTTTTTCACCAAAACACTCCACAGGCACACAGGGCTCGCAATTCTGCAAGTTTCGGATCCTGTTCGTGACGCCAAGTTGTCTTGACCCGCACCACAATTGTGGTTTACCAGAGCAATGGGGTACTCAGAGCCGAGCCCATGGAAGTCTATGGGGTTGTCACAGGTAGCGCTGGCTCGGTCTGTGGCCCTGGCGGTCAGGCGTATGTTGGGGGGAATATTTACAGGGGATAGGTATATATACAGTTCGTGACGCCACCTGTAGTTCTCTGATCACTAAGACCAGCGCTGCTGTAGATCTCTGAGGGGATGGTGAGGCAGCTAGATGTCGGGTCCCCTACAGGTGGGACTCTTCCCTCAGGTCGATAGTTATGGTGGGGTTGTGCAGGGATGCAATCAAATAACTCAGTCTCACACATAGAAGCTTCTTTCCATACCTTTTACTTCAAGTTGTTCAGGCAGGTCCCAGGGAGGCTGTTCGGGGTGGATGAATGCACGTAGCGGTAACAGTTGAGCAGGTTACAGGCCTCCTTCTCTTTCCAAATGATGAGTGAGTCCAAGCTTGCCTGTAGCTAAGTTAACTCTATAGTTTTCAGCTTTTCCCACTAGCTGTACTGCCCGGCCGGTTTTGTGATAGAGCCTTATAAGTGGTGAACTAAGTACTTTCTTTTGCCGCGCGCCGGACTCAGAAGTCTTGTTCTCCTGACTCGGTTACGTACTGGCACTCTAAGGGCGGCTTTCTGCAACCTAAGGTCCAGTAAGACTCTGGCTTTTCTATCACTATGCCTGGAGCTATAGTGACGCTTCGGTCCCCAGTGACCGGTGACAATGTGCAGGATAATCCGATCCTTAAGGCACTTCTGAATCCTTCCCACTATGCCCTTCGCCCTGCTTCTGCTTTCAATGTAGCACTGAAGCGTGAAGATAGAAAGTCAGTTTTCTTCCTTGGTCTCACTGAGTAACTCTCAGTTTCCTCAAAGTTCAGACTGAGTAAAAGGTAACTCTGACTAGACTCGGGATGATAACTAGTCATCCGTTACTAGACTCCACTTCGTTGAATTGGCAGGAACTAATCTTCTGCTCACCCAGAGCTCTGACAGGAATCCTCACTGTCTGAGAAGAACTAGCCCTGACTGCTCTGTACGATGACAGGAAGCTAGACTGACTCTCTCCTGTGCTACACGTCACTCCCCTATACACCACTGTGGGTGTGTCTGAAGTGTAAGTGAGTGTCAAGCTTTAACTGTTACCTTACTGTGCATTCTCCAGATCCTGTGTGCCTTACATACCAGGGCTACACACCCGTCCTCTCCACAGTGCAGCACCCCCCTACATCTCCTCCCTCATTTCTATCTATCACCCTGCCCGTCCTCTCCACAGTGCAGCACCCCCCTACATCTCCTCCCTCATTTCTATCTATCACCTGCCCGTCCTCTCCACAGTGCAGCACCCCTACATCTCCTCCCTCATTTCTATCTATCACCCTGCCCGTCCTCTCCACAGTGCAGCACCCCCTACATCTCCTCCCTCATTTCTATCTATCACCCTGCCCGTCCTCTCCACAGTGCAGCACCCCCCTACATCTCCTCCCTCATTTCTATCTATCACCCTGCCCGTCCTCTCCACAGTGCAGCCCCCCTACATCTCCTCCCTCATTTCTATCTATCACCCTGCCCGTCCTCTCCACAGTGCAGCCCCCCTACATCTCCTCCCTCATTTCTATCTATCACCCTACCCGTCCTCTCCACAGTGCAGCCCCCCTACATCTCCTCCCTCATTTCTATCTATCACCTACCAGTGCTCTCCACAGTGCAGCACCCCCCTACATCTCCTCCCTCATTTCTATCTATCACCCTGCCCGTCCTCTCCACAGTGCAGCCCCCCCTACATCTCCTCCCTCATTTCTATCTATCACCTACCCGTCCTCTCCACAGTGCAGCACCCCCTACATCTCCTCCCTCATTTCTATCTATCACCTGCCCTCCTCTCCACAGTGCAGCACCCCCCTACATCTCCTCCCTCATTTCTATCTATCACCTGCTCGTCCTCTCCACAGTGCAGCACCCCCCTACATCTCCTCCCTCATTTCTATCTATCACCTGCCCGTCCTCTCCACAGTGCAGCACCCCCCTACATCTCCTCCCTCATTTCTATCTATCACCTGCCCGTCCTCTCCACAGTGCAGCACACCCCTACATCTCCTCCCTCATTTCTATCTATCACCTACCGTCCTCTCCACAGTGCAGCACCCCCCTACATCTCCTCCCTCATTTCTATCTATCACCCTGCCCGTCCTCTCCACAGTGCAGCACCCCCTACATCTCCTCCCTCATTTCTATCTATCACCTACCCGTCCTCTCCACAGTGCAGCACCCCCCTACATCTCCTCCCTCATTTCTATCTATCACCCTGCCCGTCCTCTCCACAGTGCGGGCCCCCCTACATCTCCTCCCTCATTATCTATCACCTACCGTGCCTCTCCACAGTGCAGCACCCCCCTACATCTCCTCCCTCATTTCTATCTATCACCTGCCCGTCCTCTCCACAGTGCAGCACCCCCTACATCTCCTCCCTCATTTCTATCTATCACTCCCGTCTCTCCACAGTGCAGCCCCCCTACATCTCCTCCCTCATTTCTATCTATCACCTGCCCGTCCTCTCCACAGTGCAGCCCCCCCTACATCTCCTCCCTCATTTCTATCTATCACCTACCCGTCCTCTCCACAGTGCAGCCCCCCTACATCTCCTCCCTCATTTCTATCTATCACCTGCCCGTCCTCTCCACAGTGCAGCCCCCCCCACATCTCCTCCCTCATTTCTATCTATCACCTACCCGTCCTCTCCACAGTGCAGCCCCCCCTACATCTCCTCCCTCATTTCTATCTATCACCTACCCGTCCTCTCCACAGTGCAGCCCCCCCTACATCTCCTCCCTCATTTCTATCTATCACCTGCCCGTCCTCTCCACAGTGCAGCACCCCCCTACATCTCCTCCCTCTTTCTATCTATCACCTACCCGTCCTCTCCACAGTGCAGCACCCCCCTACATCTCCTCCCTCATTTCTATCTATCACCCTGCCCGTCCTCTCCACAGTGCAGCACCCCCCTACATCTCCTCCCTCGTTTCTATCTATCACCTACCCGTCCTCTCCACAGTGCAGCACCCCCCTACATCTCCTCCCTCATTTCTATCTATCACCTGCCCGTCCTCTCCACAGTGCAGCACCCCCCTACATCTCCTCCCTCATTTCTATCTATCACCTGCCCGTCCTCTCCACAGTGCAGCACCCCCCTACATCTCCTCCCTCATTTCTATCTATCACCTACCCGTCCTCTCCACAGTGCAGCACCCCCCTACATCTCCTCCCTCATCTTTATCTATCACCTGCCCGTCCTCTCCACAGTGCAGCACCCCCCTACATCTCCTCCCTCATCTCTGTCTATCACCTGCCCGTCCTCTCCACAGTGCAGCCACCCCTACATCTCCTCATTCTGTCTATCACCTACCCGTCCTCTCCACAGTGCAGCACCCCCTACATCTCCTCATCTTCTATCACCCTGCCCGTCCTCTCCACAGTGCAGCACCCCCCTACATCTCCTCCCTCATTTCTATCTATCACCTGCCCGTCCTCTCCACAGTGCAGCACCCCCCTACATCTCCTCCCTCATTTCTATCTATCGGCCTAACCGACTGCTGCGCTCTGCAAACGACTTTCGACTAACCTCTGCACTAATCCGTACCTCCCACTCCCGACTCCAAGACTTCTCCCGCGCTGCGCCAATCCTCTGGAATGCTCTACCCCAAGAAATTAGGACTATCCACAATTTGTATGGTTTCAGGCGCTCCCTCAAAACACATCTGTTCAGAGCGGCCTATCACATTCACTAATCAAAGTCATTCTATGTGTAAGTGTGTGTGTAGCCCATTCACTATCTCCATCCATCCCTCACTGCCTCAAGATGGCTGGACCATCATTGTAAATGCACCATTGTATATACACACCTGTACTTTATATCTCCCCCACCTCATTGTAGATTGTAAGCTCTCACCGAGCAGGGGCGTCTTATTATTGCTTTAATTATTGTATTGTTAACGTTGTTACTTATGACTTGTGTTCTGAAACTGTTAAACTGTAAAGCGCTGCGGAATATGATGGCGCTATATAAATAAAGATTATTATTATTATTATATATCTGTGATAAATCTCTGTGGATATACTGAAAATCTCTGTGGATTATTTCTTTGTAGATTATATCTCTGGATTATATCTCTGTGGATTATATCTCTATAGATTATATCTCTGCGGATTATATCTCTGTGGATTATATCTCTGTAGATTATATCTCTGCGGATTATATCTCTGTGGATTATATCTCTGTGGATTATATCTCTGTAGATTATATCTCTGTGGATTATATATCTGTGGATTATTTCTCTGTGGATTATTTCTTTGTAGATTATATCTCTGGATTATATCTCTGTAGATTATATCTCTGTGAATTATATCTCTGTGGATTATTTCTCTGTGGATTATAAATGTGGATTATATCTCTGTAGATTATATCTCTGTGGATTATATCTCTGGATTATATCTCTGTGGATTATTTCTCTGTGGATTATAAATGTGGATTATATCTCTGTGGATTATATCTCTGTAGATTATATCTCTGTGGATTATATATCTGGATTATATCTCTTTGGATTATATATCTGTGGATAATATCTCTGGATTATATCTCTGTGGATTATATCTCTGTGGATTATTTCTCTGTGGATTATATCTCTGTGGATTATTTCTCTGTGGATTATATCTCTGTGGATTATATATATGTGGATAATATCTCTGGATTATATCTCTGTGGATTATTTCTCTGTGGATTATATCTCTGTGGATTATTTCTCTGTGGATTATATCTCTGTGGATTATATATATGTGGATAATATCTCTGGATTATATCTCTGTGGATTATATCTCTGTAGATTATATCTCTGTGGATTATATCTCTGTGGATTACATCTATGTGGATTATATCTCTGTGGATAATATCTCTGTGGATTATATCTCAGTGGATTATATCTTTGTGGATTACATCTTTGTGGATTATATCTCTGCGGATTATATCTCTGCGGATAATATATCTGTGGATTATATCTCTGTGGATTATAACTCTGTGGATTATATCTCTGTGGATTATATCTCTGTAGATTACATGTATATCTCTGTGGATTATATCTCTGTGGATTATATCTCTGTAGATTATATCTCTGGATTATTTCTCTGTGGATTATATCTCTGTGGATTATAAATCTGTGGATAATATCTCTGGATTATATTTCTGTGGATTATATCTCTGTAGATTATATCTCTGTGGATTATATCTCTGTAGATTATATCTCTGTAGATTATATCTCTGTGGATTATATCTCTGTAGATTATATCTCTGTGGATTATATCTCTGTAGATTATATCTCTGTGGATTATATCTCAATTATATCTCTGTGGATTATATCTCTGTGGATTATATCTCTGTAGATTATATCTCTGTGGATTATTTCTCTGTGGATTATATCTCTGTGGATTATATATCTGTGGATAATATCTCTGGATTATATCTCTGTAGATTATATCTCTGTGGATTATAGCTCTGTGGATTATATGTTTGCAGATTATATCTCTGTGGATTATATGTTGTGAATATCCTGGAGGCGGCTTCTGAGATGGGGCTCCCTCCAGTGGTTGCTGAGGGTAATGAACTGATTAATGAATGGCCTTCAGCTGGCGCTGAATGGTAGGATATAAGTGGCCTGAGTTCCCAGCAGCTTTGCCGGTTATCAATTGTTCCTGCTGGTCTTGCTTGAAGCACTGCTAGTTTCCTGCTCTCCTTCAGATAAGTGTTTGCTGTTTTTTTTTCCTCTGTTTGATTTTCTCTGCTGGTTTGCTGCTTGCAGTGGACTGCAGCCTGTCCCCTTTTGGGGGTCTGGCGCTGAAATTGTGCTCCGTTTGTGTCTGCTGTTATGATTTGGTAGCTGAGGAGAGCAGGCAAAAACGGCAATACACCAGAGAGGTTGGAATCCACTGGATTGCAGTACCCTGACTAACCACCACAACTAAAGGCAGCCGTGGAGCATACCTACGTAGGTCCTAGACGCCTCGTCACAGCCTGAGAGGTTAACTACACCTAAAGATAGAAAGAGGAAAGCTATCTGCTCCGGAGCAGATCCCCAAAGAACATAGGAAGCCCCCAAACATGCAATGGCGGCTAGACAAGAGGAAATACAGACACAGACAGAAAATAGTATGAGCAAACGTTGGGGCCCAATCTGCCTAGACAGAAAAGGATAGGAAGGACACTTACTGCAATCCAAAAAAAAAACCCTAAAAAAAACCAACTCTACTAATTGCAAAAACACCTGAGATCACACGACCTCTACCACCTAAATTAGTTCTCTGGTGTAACAAAACTAAACAGCAGCCACTGAAAAAACTGGAAAAGGCAAATGAACAAATAACAGTGGCTCAGATAAACTGAGAGGAGCACAAGCCCCCCGGAGGGGACCTGGCTGACCTCCACAGAAGTGCAGAGAACAATGCAAAAAGCAAGCACAAAAATAAAAACAGAAAATATCTTATCTGAGAGCAGGAGAAGAGGCAAGACTCAGCAAGCTTCCAAGTGAACCAGGAACCACAGTTGAGACAAGAACAATTGATCACCGGCAACCATGATGGGAGGGAACCTCCCTTATATAAGACCAGTCTGTAACTCCTGATTGCCAATCTTCTTTGAATGGTTCAGTACTGTTTGTAACCACCAGAGGGAGCTTCTGCTCAGAATTCATTTCTAACACATTCACAACAGTACCCCCCCTTGAGGAGGTGTCACCGAACCCTCATTTGGGCAACCAGGTCGGTCAGGATGAGTTCTATGATACGCACGGATGAGTCTCCTAGCATGGATGTCCGAAGCAAACACCCTAGAATTGTCCTCCTGACCATAACCTCTCCACTTAACCAAATACTGGAGTTTCCGTCTAGAAAAACGAGAATCCAATATTTTCTCAACCACATACTCCAGATTGCCCTCAACCAAAACAGGGTCAGGAGGTGCAGCCATAGGAACCACTGGCTCAACAAACCTCTTCAACAAGGACTTGTGGAACACGTTATGGATCTTAAATGTCCCTGGAAGAAGTAAACGAAAGAAAACAGGATTAAGAATCTCCATGATCTTATAAGGTCCAATGAACCTAGGCTTAAACTTAGGAGATGCTACTCTCATAGGAATATTTCTTGAGGACAACCAGACCAAGTCCCCCACTTTAAACCGAGGACCATCAGTCCTATGCCGGTTGGCAAACCGCTGGGCCTTCTCCTGAGAGAGGGACAACCTCTCCACTACCTGGTCCCAAATCTTAAACACACAAAGCTATATCACAAAAAATAATGTTTATAAAATAAACTTATTAGAAGAAATAATAAAAAAATTAAATGAGATATAAATTGAGGATATAGCCAAGAAAATAGGATGGCAGACCATCCAAGTAAATATACAAACAACACTGAGAAATGGCGAGATGGTCCAATGGAGGGCTGCAAGTGTATGAAAAAATATATAAATAAAAAAATAATAAAAAATAAAAAATAAAAATATTAATAATAGCAAAATAAAAATAATTGATATATATTTATTAGAAAAATTAATAAAACAATATGATAAAAAATAAAATGAATAAAAAAATGAGCATAAAATAAGTAAAAAAGATTTTTATTGACATATAATATAATACAGATACCACAATAATAAATATGTAAAAAAGAATGTATATTTTCCTTTTATCAATACAATTGGAACACTCCACTAGAAAAATAATATGTGACCAAGGCAAAAATAAATATATATAACCAGGAAATTCGTTCAACAAGGCACAAATTGTGAAAAAAACAAAAGTGACAAAAGTGAATATCACAAAAACCAATCACTGATGACAGAATAAAATGGTGCACAAAAGGGCAGTGAAATGCAATTATATAAGTATATATAATTTAATAACGGTAATACCAAAATGTGCAAGATAAAACAAATAAATCAAAAAAAGGTGCTGAGAAACAAATCAAGGCACATCACAGATGTGAAATTAAGTGCAGCGAGATCACATAAGGAACACAGTGTATCAGGGTGAATGCCCAAAAACCAAAAGTGAAAAACAAATCGCTGTTATAAGTAGTGCCAATAATACCTGGAAGCCAAGGACCTAAGGAGTGCCACAAGGAGCGTGCCCCTACGCACGTTTCGGAAGTTATATCCTTCTTCGGGGGGATACCATCTCGCCATTTCTCAGTGTTGTTTGTACTGGTCCCAAATCTGCTGCATTCGCTCCACAACAGAGTCAACACCTGGACAGAGAAGCCTCCGTCTGTCCCGAAGAAAATCGAGGGTGAAACCCAAAATTGCAGAAAAATGGAGACATCAAAGTGGCAGAGCTAGCCCTATTATTAAGAGCAAACTCAGCCAAAGGCAAAAAAGAGACCCAGTCATCCTGATCAGCAGACACAAAGCATCTCAGATAAGTCTCCAATGTCTGGTTTGTTCTCTCAGTTTGTCCATTGGTCTGAGGATGAAAAGCCGAGGAGAAAGACAATTGAACACCAAGTTTAGAACAAAAAGTCCTCCAAAATCTGGAAACAAACTGGACTCCTCTGTCAGACACAATGTTCTCAGGAATGCCGTGTAACCGAACCACGTGCTGAAGGAACAAAGGCACCAATTCGGAGGAGGAAGGCAACTTAGGTAATGGCACAAGATGTATCATTTTGGAAAACCTATCACAAATCACCCAGATAACGGTCATTCTCTGAGAAACAGGGAGGTCGGAAATGAAATCCATAGAGATATGGGTCCATGGTCTCTTGGGCACAGGCAATGGCATCAACAAACCACTAGAGCGAGAGCAAGGCTTGGAGCAAGAGCAAGTCCCGCAGGACTGCACAAATTCCCTGACGTCACGAGACAAAGTAGGCCACCAAAAGGACCGACTAACCAAGTCTCTGGTACAAAAATTCCGGGATGACCGGCCAACGAGGAACAATGAATCTCAGACATCACACTCTCTTTCCACCGGTCTCGGACAAACAATTTCCCAATAGGGCAGCCCTCGGGTTTATCCTCCTGACACCCTTCCAGAGCCAGTCTCAAATTGGGCGAGATGGCGGAAAGAACTACACCCTCTTTCAAAATAACAGCAGGATCAGATAACTCAGGAGAGTCTGCAAGGAAACTCCTCGAGAGGGCATCCGCCTTAACATTCTTAGTGCCAGGAAGAAAGGAAACCACAAAATTAAAACGTGCGAAAAACAAGGCCCACCTGGCCTGTCTAGGATTAAGTCGCTTGGCTGATTCCAGATAAACCAGATTCTTATGGTCCGTGAGGACCACCACCTGATGTTTGGCTCCCTCCAGCCAATGTCTCCACTCTTCATAAGCCCACTTCATGGCCAATAACTCCCGATTACCCACGTCATAATTACGTTCAGTTGGAGAAAATTTTCGAGAGAAAAAGGCACAAGGGTTACTTTTAGAGGTCTCTGGATCTCTTTGGGACAAAACGGCACCTGCCCCAATTTCAGAGGCATCAACCTCCACCTGAAATGGCAGAGAAACATCAGGCTGCCGTAGAACAGGAGCAGAAGTGAATCTCTGCTTAAGTTCCTGAAACGCAGAGACTGCCTCAGGAGGCCAATTCACCACATCAGAACCCTTTTTGGTCAAATCAGTCAATGGTTTAACAATAACAGAGAAATTACCAATAAATTTGCGATAAAAATTGGCAAAACCCAAGAATCTCTGAAGAGCCTTTAATGAAGTAGGTTGGACCCAATCACAGATGGCCTGAACCTTGACCGGGTCCATTTCAATAACAGATGGGGACAAAATGAATCCCAGAAATTAGATCCTCTGTACGCCAAAAAGACACTTTGATCCCTTCACATACAGTGCATTCTCTCTCAAAATCTGGAACACAGTCCGAACATATTTCACATGAAAGTCCCAGTCATTGGAAAAAATCAAGATATCATCCAAATAAACAATCAGAAATTTATCCACAAAATCCCTGAAAATATCATTCATGAAGGACTGGAAGACGGAAGGAGCATTAGTGAGCCCAAAGGGCATCACTAGGTACTCAAAATGCCCCTCTGGGGTATTAAACTCCGTCTTCCATTCATCCCCGTGCTTAATGCGAATAAGGTTATACGCCCCCCTAAGGTCAAGCTTGGTAAACCAAGTAGCACTTTTCACCCTGGAAAACAGGTCAGAAATCAAGGGTAACAGTTATTGATACTTCACAGTGATCTTATTCAAGAGACGATAATACACGGCCTCAATGAACCATCCTTTTTGGCCACAAAGAAAAAACCGGCACCCAAGGGTGAAGAGGATGGTCTGATATGACCCTTCTCCAATGACTCCTTGATATAAGACCGCATAGCGTCATGTTCAGGTACAGACAAGTTAAAAAGGCGACCTTTAGGGAATTTACTACCAGGCACTAATTCAATAGCGCAGTCATAGCTCCTATGGGGGGGCAAGGATGCAGATTTACTTTCGCTAAACACATCAGAAAAATCAGTCAAAAAGTCAGGAACATCCTGAGCCTGGGGAGAGGCAGAAAAAACAGGAGTGTTGGCATTAACACATTGGCAGCCCCAACTGGTTACAGACACAGATTTCCAATCCAAAACAGGATTATGAGACTGTAACCAAGGGAAACCTAGTACAATAATGTCATGCAGATTATACAGCACCAAAAATTTGCAACTCTCCTGATGATCAGGTTCAACCCTCATTATCACCTGAGTAGAGAACTGGGGTTTATTCCCAGCCAAAGGGGTAGAATCAATCCCCAGTAGGGGAATAGACTTCTGTAGGGGTATCAAGGGAAACCCACAACGTTTAGCAAAATCAAAATCCATCAGGTTAATAGCTGCTCCCGAATCAACAAAAGCCTGAGCAGAAAATGTGGACAGAGAGCAAATCAGGGTAACAGTCAACAGAAATTTAGTCTGAACACTACCCAAGACAACTGAGCGTGCAAAACGTCTTCCCCGCTTAGGGCAGACTGAAATAGCATGAGAGGCGTCACCACAGTACAAACATAACCCATTGCGTTTTTGAAACTCATGACGCTGTGCCCCAGAAGCCACTCTATCACACTGCATGGGTTCAGAAGCTGGTTCACAAGGCAACACTATTCCACGCATACCTCTACGCTCACGCAAACGTCTGTCAATTTGAATCGCTAATGACATAGAATCATTGAGACCAGAGGGAGCAGGGAAACCCACCATAACATCTTTTACATTCTCTGACAGACCCTTCCGAAAAAGGGCTGCCAAAGCATCGTCATTCCATTTGGTCAGGACTGCCCACTTTCGGAATTTCTGACAGTACAACTCAGCGTCCTCAAGCCCCTGATTTAATGCCAACAAGGTTTTTTCAGCTTGATCAGTGACATTAGGTTCATCGTACAATAACCCCAGAGCCAGAAAAAATGCATCAACATTACTCAAAACAGGGTCCCCAGGTGTCAGGGAAAAAGCCCAATCCTGAGGATCGCCGTGCAGGAGAGAGATGACAATTTGAACCTGCTGTGCTGCGTTCCCTGAGGACTTAGGTTTTAAGGCAAAAAACAACTTACAGTTATTTTTGAAATTCAGAAATTTAGCTCGATCCCCCAAAAATAAATCTGGCATGGGGATCCTAGGTTCCACAACCGGCAACCTCGCAAGATAGGTAGCAATACTCCGAACTTCAGTGGCAAGCTGATCCACACGGCCAGACAACTGTGCAAACTCCATTGAGAGAAGAAAAAAAAAATCCTCCTCAGCACCCAGAGAAAAAGAGGGAAAAAAAAAATCTCTGACAACTTTCTTCTTTCCACACTTTTTTTTTTTCCCTTCTGTGAGTACCATATAATTTTCAGTTTGGCCGGTGATACTGTTATGATTTGGTAGCTGAGGAGAGCAGGCAAAAACGGCAATACACCAGAGAGGTTGGAATCCACTGGATTGCAGTACCCTGACTAACCACCACAACTAAAGGCAGCCGTGGAGTGTTCCTACGTAGGTCCTAGACGCCTCGTCACAGCCTGAGAGGTTAACTACACCTAAAGATAGAAAGAGGAAAGCAATCTGCCCTGGAGCAGATCCCCAAAGAACATAGGAAGCCCCCAAACATGCAATGGCGGCTAGACAAGAGGAAATACAGACACAGACAGAAAATAGCATGAGCAAACGTTGGGGCCCAAACTACCTGGACAGAAAAGGATAGGAAGGACACTTACTGCAATCCAAAAATACCCTAAAAAATACCAACTCTACTAATTGCAAAAACACCTGAGATCACATGACCTCTACCACCTAAATTAGTTCTCTAGTGTCACAAAACTAAGCCGCAGCCACTGAAAAAACTGGAAAAGGCAAATGAACAAATAACAGTGGCTCAGATAAACTGAGAGGAGCACACGCCCCCGGGGGGACCTGGCTGACCTCCACAGAAGTGCAGGGAACAATGCAAAAAGCAAGCACAAAAATAAAAACAGAAAATATCTTATCTGAGAGCAGGAGAAGAGGCAAGACTCAGCAAGCTTCCAAGTGAACCAGGAACCACAGTTGAGACAAGAACAATTGATCACCGGCAACCATGATGGGAGGGAACCTCCCTTATATAAGACCAGTCTGTAACTCCTGATTGCCAATCTTCATTGAATGGTTCAGTAGTGTTTGTAACCACCAGAGGGAGCTTCTGCTCAGAATTCATTTCTAACACATTCACAACAGTCTGCACTTTTGCTTTGCTCCTTTGTTACTTTTTATTTGCTGAATAGCATTTTGTTACACCAGAGATCTGATTTAGGTGGATGAGATCGTGTGATCTCAGGTTTTTTGGCAATCAGAAGAGTTGGTATTTTTTAGGGTTTTGTTGGATTGCAGTCAGAATTCTTTCCTGTACTTTTCTGTCTAGACAGATTGGTCCCCAGCGTTTGCTCATTCTATTTTCTTGTCTAACCGCCATTACATGTTTGGGGGCTTCCTTTTTTCTTTGGGGATCTGCTCCGGGGCAGATAGCTTTCATCTTTCTGCCTTTAGGTGTAGTTATCTCTCAGGCTGTGACGAGGCGTCTAGGATCAACGTAGGAACGCTCCACGGCTACTTCTAGTTGTGTGGTTAGTTCAGGTTACTGCAATCCAATAGGTTCCAGCCTCTCTGGTGTATTGCCGTTTTTCCTATTTTTTAGCTATTTCTCCTCAGTTGCCGAAACATAAAAATTATATATCTGTGGATTATATCTCTGCAGATTATATCTCTGTAGATTATATCTCTGTGTAGATTATTTCTCTGTAGATTATATCTCTGCAGATTATATCTCTGTGGATTATATCTCTTTAGATGATATCTCTGTGAATTATAACTCTGTGGATTAAATATCTGTAGATTATATCTCTTTGGATTATATCTCTGTGGATTAGATCTCTGTGGATTATATCTCTGTAGATTATATCTCTGTGGATTATATCTATGTGGATTATATCTCTGTGGATTATATATCTGTAGATTATATCTCTGTGGATTATATCTCTGTGGATTATATATCTGTAGATTATATCTCTGTGGATTATATATACTGTAGATTATATCTCTGTGGATTATATCTCTGTGGATTATATATCGGTAGTATTCAGACCCCTTTAAATTTTTCACTTTGTTTCATTGCAGGCATTTGGTAAATTCAGTAAAGTAAATTCAGTAAAGTTCATTTTTCCTCATTAATGTACACTCTGCACCCCATCTTCACTGAAAAAAAACAGAAACGTGGAAATTTTGCAAATTTATTAAAACAGAAAAGCTGAAATCTCACACGGTCATAAGTATTCAGACTCTTTGCTCAGTATTGAGGAGAAGCTCCTTTTGAGCTAGTACAGCCATGAGTCTTCTTGGGAATGATACAAGCTTTTCACCCCTGGATTTGGGGATCCTCGGCCATTCTTCCTGGCAGATCCTCTCCAGTTCCGTCAGGTTGGATGGTGAACGTTGGTGGACGGCCATTTTCAGGTCTCTCCAGAGATGCTCAGTTGGGTTTAGGTCAGGGCTCTGGCTGGGTCAGTCAAGAATGGTCACAGAGTTGTTCTGAAGGCGCTCCTTTGTTATTTTAGCTGTGTGCTTGGGGTTAGTGTCTTGTTGGAAGGTGAACCAAGTCTGAGGTCCAGAGCACTCTGGAATAGGTTTTCATCCAAGACACTCATATTTACGTCACACGCTGTCCATTTCCTTGTGATTCTCCTTGAGATGGTTCTGCTCCTTCATTGGATTCCAGCTGTGTGTAATTACACTGATAGGACTTGATCTGTAAAGGCGCACACCTGTCTATATAAGACCTCACAGCTCACAGTGCATGTCACACCAAATGAGAATCATGAGGCCAAAGGAACTGGCCAAGGAGCTCAGAGACAGAATTGTGGCAAGGCACAGATCTGGCCAAGGTTACAAAAGAATTCCTGCAGTGTTCAAGGTTCCTAAGAGCACAGTGGCCTCCATAATCCTTAAATGGAAGAAGTTTGGGAGCACCAGAAGTCTTCCAAGACCTGGCCGTCCAACCAAACTGAGCAATCGTGGGAGAAGAGCCTTGGCGAGAGAGGTAAAGAAGAACCCCAAGATCACTGTGGCTGAGCTTCACAGATGCAGTAGGGAGATGGGAGAAAGTTCCACAAAGTCAACTATCACTGCAGCCTCCACCAGTCGGGGCTTTATGGCAGAGTGGCCTGACGGAAGCCTCTCCTCAGTGCCAGACATATGAAAGCCCGCATAGAGTTTACTAAAAAACACATGACCACGTATGGCGACTCCGGCTTCTTCTTGACACCCACTCAAGGCTTAGCAACCCCCCAGTAACATCACCCCTTAAATAAAAACACAACACTTACTGATTTTGGATCATTTTGGCCACAGCGGCCAATTTTATTAACATAATAACATAAAACAGATATCCATAATAATAACCTTAGGTATCTAAATTATGAAAAGAAAGGGGGGGGGTTCTGGAAGCTAAAAGCTCTGGCATAACATCTGGCAAAACAACCATAGAATTCCAACCACCATGTTACCCTCAGCCGTCCACCCCAGCTCGAGGGCACCGTACCTCCCGTTCCGGGAAGACTAACCACTAAGGCTCCCGGAGTAAAACCCTGTCCAGAGCCCAAAAACCAAATGCCAGATCAACCCCAACATAATTTATAGCCTGGAATTTTCCTTAAAATTCCTTCCCCGATCAATCATCACCAACTCCAAGAACCCCACCCCCGCCAACCCCGCCACTGTGACGAGAAACATAGGATAACGCGCATAACCTAAGCATATATATATATAATATATATATCCATTAGTGTTGAGCGATACGATAATGCAAATATCGGCTATCGCCCGATATTAGCTCTATCGGGCTTTCGATAATTCGTTTCGATATTTTCATCTTATCGAATACCGGAATCGGATTTGTCACTGTCACTGTGAGTGTCCGTCGGTCGGGTCTGTCAGGAGTCAGCGGCACTTACCTGGCAGAAGATCTCCGGTGGTCACGTCCTGGACTGCTTGATGGCCGCCATTATCTTCTCCCTGGCGGTCACATGCAGTTTCTCGCGATAACTGCAGTGACTGCTGGGTAATCCGGCCGTAAAGCAGTCAGTCCGATGACGTCACCGCCGGGGAAGCAGGTAATCAGCTGTGCTGCGCCGGGATGTCAGGCTCTGCCTGTCATTCTGATGTAGCAGAGCTGGATCGTCGTGGGACACTCGTTACTATGGACTGCGTCGGACAGGTGGTATACTGTTGGTTTTTTTTTCATTTTTTTACAGGAGATCGATGGCGTCGCAGGATGAGACTGTAATAAAAGTAATGAAAACTGTGTTGTTTTTTTTTTTATTAAATTAAAAAACTTTTTTATGAACATTCACCCGTCCGGGTACATAAACAATTTAACTATTTACATACAGGGACCCTGTCCGGGTTATTTATAATTCTTTGGCAGGGGTGTTCCAGGTACCACCTGGTACTCTTCTGGTGCTTGCCAAACATCCGAGGCACCAAGGACCACCAGGACCTGATGACGTCGTGTGGCCTGTACAGTCAAGTCGTGACCCGCTATCTGGGTCTGTGTGGCCACCTCTTTCATCGCCCTCCGGGTCTGGACCCCTATGTCCCGGACTGAACGAACCCCAGGGGGCCTAACAGGCGCCGGGTACGGGCCAGCTATACTTATCATGTCCATAGCTGGGGCTGCTGAGGAGACCACTGAGGGAGGCTGGGGAGATTTACGGCGTGGGGTGGGCACTTTTGCAGAGGCCTGGATGTGGGAGGCTGAAGGCTCCGAGGGTCTCACAGGTTCCTGACACTCTGGGGAGTAGGGGTCGCACCTGGTAACATTTAGGGCGTACCATCCATTGTAACCCCAGTGTCGGGTGTAAGTCACCAAGTCTCCTGGCAACAGGTCCCTCCCTGGGTGTCCTTCTGGGAGGTGAGCCTCCACGTCCCGCCGGTTCACAAAAACTTCTAAATAAAGTCCAGGCTCCTGGATGAAGCCCCAACCACCTTTCAATTTAAAGCTCCGTACTGCACCCTTACGCCGCGGCTCCCACAGGGTTCCTTTATCTTTTCTCATCCGGTCCTTATCTGCCCGGTCCTTCTCCAGCTGACGTTGGCGAAGTTTTTGGGATTCTCGCTGCTCCCTTTGTCGCTCTGCTTCCCGCTCCCAACGTCTCCACTCTTCCTCCTGACGCCGGTTGTAATTCTCCACCAGCTGCTCCATGTCTCCACCATCAAATGCCAGCTTACAGTGTCCGGTTTGCGGCAGCTCTCCTGGCGCCCCCCAGTCCTGGCGGCGCTCACCTGCGGAGGAAGCAGCCGGCTCTGGAACAGATGACAGTCGGGGCTCCGGTACAGGCAGGTAGACCTCTGGTGCCTGCGCGGCCTCCTCCATGAGGACGGGTGTCGCTTCTTCTGTCTCAGCGACGGGGGCAGACAGCGGGATCTGGGGTGCTGCCGGTGCAGAGGTTTTTGCAGGAACGGGTGCCTCCACTGCGACAACGTCAACCGGATCACATTGCAAGGGCTGGGATGCCCGCACGGACTCCTCTACTAGAACGGGTGCCTCACCTTCCGGTACAGACACTTCAGGTAAGAGGGATTGGCGCCGCTCCAAGTTTATTTTTAGGGCACGCCAGCTGGCTTCCATCCTGGCGACCTCCTCCCGGTGCCGGGCCAGGCCTCTCAGGGTATCCTCCGCTTCTTGCAGCGTAGGAGGGTTTCCAGGCCGGGTGCCCAACGGTGGTTCCGTGGCGATCGGGTCGCTTCCGTGGGGGGAGAGCTCTGACTGCTCCATCCCTTCACACTTCTGCTCGTGTCCATTAGCCATCTCTGCCAAGTCACATGTGTCATTAGCATCTGGAGAGGGCCCCTCTTTTGTAGTGAGGCGGGACCTTCGTGTTAGTTTCCGCCCACTGAGGAGGATGAGGAGGCGGAACTGAAGAGCTGTGGGGCACGATCTTACATTGCAGTACCATTTAGAGTGGTCGGCCATCGTTTTCACGCCACTGAGTGAGTGTACACCCATGAAGAGCACGCCCTTCTTCTTCACCAGTGCCTCGTCGTGACGCAGATATGGCGGAAAAATGGCAAATACATTCTCTGATGATTTTAGCAATTCTCAAGCACAAAACCAGTTCAATTCAGGCACACAGGACTCGCTTATAGCGAGCTACAGAATCCTGTTCGTGACGCCCAAGTTGAGTCGCACAGAGCCAGAGGTTTTGGGGTACTCGGCACCGAGCCCGTCGACTTCTATGGGGTATGTCACGGCTTTACCCGGCAATTGAATCAGAGTCTATTTTACTATGTAGAAGTGTATAAACTATAAATATATGTATATATATATGTCACAATGACATGTATATATATATATATGTGTCGACCCGCCACCACAATTGTGGATTACCAGGGCAATGGGGTACTCAGAGCCGAGCCCATGGAAGTCTATGGGGATTTTGTCACAGGTAGCTGTGGCTCGGTCTGTGGCCCGGGCGGTCTGGCGTATGTTGGGGATATATTTACAGGGGATTGATTTATGTACAGTTCGTGACGCCACCTGTAGTATTCTGGTAATTAGTACCAGCGCTGCTGTAGATCTCTGAGGGGATGGTGAGGCAGCTAGATGTCGGGTCCCCTACAGGTGGGACTGGTCCCTCAAAGTCTATGGGATTTGTGAAGTCGAGTGCAGGTAAAGAACACAGTCTCACACGGTCAGCGTCTTTCCATACCTTTACTTGTAAGATGTTCAGGCAGGTCCCAGGGAGGCTGATCCAAGGAGAGTGTATCTTGAGACAGCAGCTGGACAAGTTAGGGGCCTCCTTTAACTCCAATACAACGAGTACAACCAGCCTGAAGCGTAGTTCCCTCAAAATCTCCAGCTAATCTATAGCTGTACCTGCCCAGTCAGCTTTGTGGTAGGGGCCTTCCTGTGAAGGAGCTGAATTCTTATTTTGTCCTGCAGAGACTCCAAAGTCTTCACTCCCCCTGACCCCAGTTACGTACTGACTATAAGGGGCTGTCTGCCGCGACCTAGGGTCCGGTAGATTCCTGGTTTTCTTATCACTATGCTTGAAACAGTAGTGATCCTTCGGTCCCCAGTGACCGGTAGCAATGTGCAGGACTTCTTCAATCCGTAAGCACTATTCCAATAAACCACTGTGCCTTTCGCCTTGTCCACGCTGGTAACATAAGCACTCAAACTAGCCAAGGGTCGAGTAGTCACTTCTTTCTTTTCCTTCACTTCAAAGTTAGTTACAGATGCTCAGTTATCAATAGGCAGGAGCACGTCTCTGAACCTGATACCGTCCTTTAGACAGGATGCTGAAGACTTTCTGCACTAAACTTCTTCTTTCCTTCAGTGTATGCTGATGAGGTGATACAGCTCTGACTAGACTAAGGTGAATTCAAACACCTGTACCAGACTCCACGATATGAACTGATGATAGAGCTGGCTAGACTCCTTCCTCCCTCCAGACGTCTTCTCTCTCAGAAGTCTAGACACTCACTCTACACGTCCTCACTGTCCGAAGACAGGAACTAGACTAATCACTCTAACACATACCTTGACCACTCCCTCAAGAGTAAACTCCACTACCCTAAGGGTGTGTCTAGTATATGTCGAGTGAATGAATATTTAGCATTAAACTGCTGTCTCGCCACACACTCTCCAGGGTACTGCGTGTGCCTACCACCAGGGCTACACATTCCCCCATGGTAAAAGACAGCACTCCCGGGCTGTAAAATACAAAAGAGACATTTTGTTTATGCAATAAACATTAAACAATAACTTCTTCCCATCCGGGAGGTGAGAATATCTTGAACGTTGCAAACATTATAGAAATACAAAAGTATTAAATAGCATTCAATAAATATACGATATACTTGTGAAGGACCCGCACCAAACCTTCAACGTAGGTCCTGGGTGGGCTGCAGGACATCCAATTGCAGACCTCACTCAGTGCCACACCACACGGGTTTTGTTTTCAGAGGTAGTTGGGCTGGTTTATGTAAAACCAAGATAAGGCACCGAAGCGCAACTATTTACAAGTAAGTTCTGGGCTGGCATAGTCCTCAACCTCCAAGTCCAATGTAAAACCAAAGACATATTATATCAAATCACATAATACGAAAGTGCAAAAACTTTTTCTGATTACTGTTTACCATTTACCCAGCCGGGCATTCTACAGTAGAAATATATATATTCACTATATAATTTTGTGCAAAACTTTATAAAACATTTTCAAACTTTCTACTTTTGGTAGACCCGATATGGATCCCACCAATTCTACTTTACTTATTTATTCATTTTCTGCAAATACACTTTCCACCCCGGGGGCTGGAACAATGCAATGGGCCCTAGATCCCAGGACTAGCAAATCATGTGCTGCGATTAGGGTCTGGGTCGCCACAGTTCTTGTGCGAACCTCTAGGGGCGCAACGGGTACATTTTCTTCACGTGACACCGATTGCGTTTCAATCACAGTTAGCGATATGGACCGCGTCAGGGATTGCGATTGAGACTGGGTCGCATGTTGCAATGAAGAGGTGGCTTTAATTTGCGATGAACTCTGGGTCGCTAGTTGCGATGACTTTGCAGGGGGCGATGCTGGGGCACGGCCGGATTCTGCTTGAGCTGGAGACGGGGACGCTGTGGTAATGGTGACGGTACCTGCGTCTGGGACGGGGTCGCGGACGACGGTGACGTTAAGGGCATACCATCCCTTCATTCCCCAGTGCCGCGTATATGTGACGATATCTCCATTTACTAAGTCCCTCCCGGGATGGCCTTGCGGCAGGTGAGATTCTACGTCACGCCTGCTGACAAAGACCGCTGGGTAGAGGCCCGGTTCACGGATAAAGCCCCAGCCCTTCCGGAGCTGGAACTCAGTCACACACCCCTGCCGCCGCGGTTCCCTCAGGGTACCTTTATCTCTCCGGACACTTTCTTTGTCCGCGATCAGCTCTGCATATTGTTGCTGACGGTTCCTCTGAGCTTCCCGCTCTTCCTCCTGCTGGCGTCTCTTCTTCTCCTCACGACTCTGCCATTCCTGTTCCCACTGGGCGGTATAGGCGACGTCATCCAGGCGCGCCATTTCGTCCCAGTCCACATCTGGTAGTGACGGACAGGACCCCTCCGGTGTCCCTGCCGGGGACCGATCATCTGCTGCGGCCTCTTGGCCGGGCGGGCGTTCCGGGATTGGCTGTACCTCCTCAACCTCCTTCACTTCCACCGCTTCACCGGTGGGATCGGGATCGGTACTTTCGGGGGCAGCCTCCGGTTGCTCCTTCGCCTTGGGCAGCAGACTCTTCGGTATCTGGAATCGTGGGGGTTCGTTGAGGGGAGAGATCACCGTGTCCCACAGCCTCCGCTGTTCCAGGGTACGCCGGCGTCTCTCGATTTCTTCAAATCCAGGTTGGTCCTGGACCATCTTCTTCAGGCGTGCATTTTCTTCTCTTGTCTCTAGCAACGCCTGCTTTAGGTGCAGGATCACGGATAACTCCGGTGTTGGTGGCAGCTTGACTGGGGCACGGGGCCTGCCTTCCTCCGCTTCCCAGCTCGGCTGCACACGTCCTGCCTCCATGATGTTCCAGAAGATTCTCTCTTCTTCCTGCGAAGACATCCGGTCTCTTCCGTGGAGGTGGGATTTGCGTCTCCTCCTCCTCGCAGGGAAGGTGAAGAGGAGGCGGACCTCCTTTGCTGTAGGGCAGGATCGCATGTTGTAATAGCACTTTGAGAGGGCAGGCATTTTCTTCGCGCCACAGGGGGGGTAGACGCCCACGAAGGTACGCCCACCTTCTTCTCCAGCGCCTGAGGGCGCGAATATGGCGACAAAAATGGCGATTTTGGCGCCAAAAGTGCAAACAGTCCTTTTTCATAAAAACAGTTCCTTAGGCACACAGGGCTCGCAATTTCGCGAGTTTCGCATCCTGTTCGTGACGCCAAGTTTTTGTGTCGACCCGCCACCACAATTGTGGATTACCAGGGCAATGGGGTACTCAGAGCCGAGCCCATGGAAGTCTATGGGGATTTTGTCACAGGTAGCTGTGGCTCGGTCTGTGGCCCGGGCGGTCTGGCGTATGTTGGGGATATATTTACAGGGGATTGATTTATGTACAGTTCGTGACGCCACCTGTAGTATTCTGGTAATTAGTACCAGCGCTGCTGTAGATCTCTGAGGGGATGGTGAGGCAGCTAGATGTCGGGTCCCCTACAGGTGGGACTGGTCCCTCAAAGTCTATGGGATTTGTGAAGTCGAGTGCAGGTAAAGAACACAGTCTCACACGGTCAGCGTCTTTCCATACCTTTACTTGTAAGATGTTCAGGCAGGTCCCAGGGAGGCTGATCCAAGGAGAGTGTATCTTGAGACAGCAGCTGGACAAGTTAGGGGCCTCCTTTAACTCCAATACAACGAGTACAACCAGCCTGAAGCGTAGTTCCCTCAAAATCTCCAGCTAATCTATAGCTGTACCTGCCCAGTCAGCTTTGTGGTAGGGGCCTTCCTGTGAAGGAGCTGAATTCTTATTTTGTCCTGCAGAGACTCCAAAGTCTTCACTCCCCCTGACCCCAGTTACGTACTGACTATAAGGGGCTGTCTGCCGCGACCTAGGGTCCGGTAGATTCCTGGTTTTCTTATCACTATGCTTGAAACAGTAGTGATCCTTCGGTCCCCAGTGACCGGTAGCAATGTGCAGGACTTCTTCAATCCGTAAGCACTATTCCAATAAACCACTGTGCCTTTCGCCTTGTCCACGCTGGTAACATAAGCACTCAAACTAGCCAAGGGTCGAGTAGTCACTTCTTTCTTTTCCTTCACTTCAAAGTTAGTTACAGATGCTCAGTTATCAATAGGCAGGAGCACGTCTCTGAACCTGATACCGTCCTTTAGACAGGATGCTGAAGACTTTCTGCACTAAACTTCTTCTTTCCTTCAAATGTATGCTGATGAGGTGCAGCTCTGACTAGACTAAGGTGAATTCAAACACCTATACCAGACTCCACGATATGAACTGATGATAGAGCAGGCTAGACTCCTTCCTCCCTCCAGACGTCTTCTCTCTCTGAAGTCTCAACACCGACTCTACATGTCCTCACTGTCCGAAGACAGGAACTAGACTAATCACTCTAACACATACTACCTTGACCACTCCCTCAAGAGTAAACTCCACTACCCTAAGGGTGTGTCTAGTATATGTCGAGTGAATGAATATTTAGCATTAAACTGCTGTCTCGCCACACACTCTCCAGGGTACTGCGTGTGCCTACCACCAGGCTACACATATATGTATTCTATGTGTGTATATTTAGTGTTTACAACGAAAGAAAGGGGTTTTTTTGTTGCGATATTTTGTTCCCATAGACTTACATGGGACTTCCGGTATCGGAATCGGATATCGACGATATTTAGTGATATCGGCGATACAATTTCGATACGATATTTTTAGATATCGAGCAATATCGCTCAACACTAATATCCATACATTACATACATATACACGCAACCCCCTGTAATTCCACTAGGCCCCAACCCATAAAGGAGGGAGGGGTCCGTCTTCACTGGCCTCTTCAACAACAATGGTGACTTTCCCGCACTTTCTGCCCCCAACACCTTCCCCTCCCACAAAACTCCACCCCCCAGCCAATCTCTTTAAAGCCCATGCAAACAATGCACTTTTTGAAACCTCCCCGCCAATCACAGTCATGGAAGACCTCCACCAGCCACGCCCTAATCCGCCCCATCCTGAAGAACGCCCAGATTATATCTCTGTGCATTATATCTCTGTGGATTAATTCTCTGTGGATTCTATCTCTGTGGATTCTATGTCTGTGGAATAATTCTCTATGGATTATATCTCTGTGCATTATATCTCTGTGGATTAATTCTCTGTGGATTCTATCTCTGTGGATTCTATGTCTGTGGAATAATTCTCTATGGATTATATCTCTGTGCATTATATCTCTGTGGATTAATTCTCTGTGGATTCTATGTCTGTGGATTATATCTGTGGATGATATCTCAGTGGATAATATCCTTGTAGATTCTATCTCTGTGGATTCTATCTCTGTGGATTCTATGTCTGTGGATTATATCTGTGGATGATATCCTTGTAGATTCTATCTCTGTGGATTCTATGTCTGTGGAATAATTCTCTATGGATTATATCTCTGTGGATTCTATCTCGGTGGATTATATCTGTGGATTCTATCTCGGTGGATTATATCTTTGTAGATTATATCATTATTACTGATCATTATCCCGTTATACCCCAGGACACGGCTCATTATAACGTGGGATGATCGTGATATTTTCACCTGCCACTAACGATTTGTGAATGTGACGATCGCGATATCTCTGCTGTTATTACAGGCGGTGAAGATTATATAATGGTCACGGGGATTATAATTCTGTGATGACCCGCGGTGTATCCGGCCCCTGTCACCGTGTATCAGATGACGTCATGGTGGGAATTGTTTCTCTCACGTTCTTTAATAGTCAACCAAATCTGATTCCAGGAACAAGAAGCAGCGGCGCAGGAGGAGTTAATGCTTCATAATAACGCTGACTATGACAT
>JARQOD010005995.1:0-45166 GCA_033576555.1 Oophaga sylvatica | reverse complement strand
GGGTGGTGGGTGGGGGAGGGCTCGAACATGCCCTTTAAAAGTGTAGGTGCTCTGTAGGTTGGCCTCTCTCCAGTGTGTTTTTGGAACTGCTACGTCCCTTTTGTGAAATGTGTCCACTATTTGTGGTTTTCAGGTTCTGATATTTTTCCTTTTTAACTTTTTGCTTACACAGCTTGCATTGAACATAGCAAATATCATGTAAAGTCTGTAAAAAAAGGACCACGCAGTGCAGTCATGGGGCGCCAATTTTAAATTTTTCTAAGAGAATGCTCCAACAGGTGAAAAAATGGAGGCTCAGGCAAGCGGTCTGCACCTACTCCCCCTTCTTTTTTAAACTTTGGGAAAATTTCCTCAGAGCTCTCCCACCCTTTCCCTTTTGCTCACGCCGTTGGGTCTCGGACTTCATATCCCCACTACCCCTTCCAACCCTGTGCTGCTGTTGGTGGTTGGGGCAGCACCATGCTCCAAAAACCTGGCACCTGAGTCTCATCATCATCATAAGATGCGTTCTGGGTGTGTGTCCATCGGCACTGGTCCCCCCCCTCTTAGATTGTGGGGCAAGTTTGGTCACTGCATACCCCCTTTCTTAAAAATTTGCAAAATGTGTTCCCCTGTCCCCATGTTTGCGACCCAAACAGATTCTGAAAACAGAAGAGAGATAGCTGGCCCCTGTCGAACTCTCTGATGTTGGCAATTTTGACAGCGATGTCAGACAGAGGGTTGCTCAACGTGTTGTGTTCCTGAGGGGGGTGGAAGGAATTGAAGTCGATGCATTGGCTCCCAAACCCAACCCAACAACGGCTTCAAATTTTTTCTTCCCCCAGAGGGGGCACGCCGGCTCCTACCAAAAAATGGCATAAAGGAACGTCACGGGGTAAAAGGTGGATGCTGTGTCACGAGGGCGGGCAGCAGACACGAAACCCCCCGTTCCTCCTGCTGAAACTCCAGGCCCCCCCACTGCCTTATCACTGACTTCTTCATCTTGGTGATTAAAAAGAAAGTCGAAAAGTTATAAAGGGTAATTTGGTTATTCGCAGAGATGAAGTGAAACTGAAACACAACTGTTCACAATCTGTGAAAGGCTACTCCTTTGTCTACTTCTATAGTGTTTGCAACCAATGTATTGTATACGGATGGAAGCGCGTCACACTAATAGAATATATTTTAAATGGAATGGAGCAGAGCCAATTGGAGATAAATGAAAAGGATGAGGCACTGAGACACGCTCAGCAGAGTACAAGCAGCAGTGCTTGAACAAGTAACTGGAGCGTGATGTGCACTCAAAAAATAAAAAACACAGACTGAAGTGAACACTGAAACACAACTGCTCACAAACAATCTGTGAAAGGCTACTCCTTTGTCTACTTCTTTCTCTGCAACCAATGTATTGGATACGGATGGAAGCACGTCACACTAATAGTTAAATTGCATGGAGCTGCAAGAATTACACTGAAGGAAAAAAAAAATAGTCTGTGAGTGACATGTGCAGATGCCTACAGACAGCGTTGCATGCAGGGCAAACTGCAGCGTCACCAGCACTCACACACACCTTGCAGAGCTGTTAAAACAACACTGCAGGCAAAAGGAAGCTTTACACAGCGGTTGGTGCTAGCCTGCCTACAGCACAGTACACTAAATCGCAATCTCTAACTGTCCCTCAGAGTCAGCACAGCAGCGTTCTGTCCCTTACTGAATTCACAGCACAGTGACGCTAAAATGGCGGCGGCGCCTTTTATAGTGCATTCTGACATCATTTCAGCATCCAATCACAGCCATGCCATTAGTTAACATGACCGCAGCAGTACAGGATGTGCCCACACTTCTTAGGATTCCTCATTGGCTGACTAAAATCACATTGCCTCGCAAAGAATTATGGGAACTTCCGATTCCGGTATTCGATAAGACGAAAATATCGAAACGAATTATCGAAAGGCCGATAGAGCTAATATCGGCCGATAGCCGATATTTGCATTATCGTATCGCTCAACACTACCAGGGACACAACTATGGCAAAAAGGTTACAGACAGTAGAAAACACACAAGAAGGTAGACAAGTTTACTTTTAAAGGTTTACTGTGGGTACAGAAAGTTTTAAAAGAACACATCAATTTATCACACTCTTTCATCCTGCCAGTCAACTCTACCTTCTGGTGACACAAAGTATTGGGCAAAATGGTCCCTCATTCTTGAAACCGCCACTGTACTGCGAGTGGTAATGTTGTTGTAGTCGTGCAAAGTTGTTTCTTGATTGTGGTCCTCCATAGAAATCGGTTCCTTGGTCATGACAAAATTATGTAGGACCATGCACGCTTTAACAACATCATCCACAGTCTTGGTCTTCAAGTTTATCGCAGTCAAAAGGACACGCCATTTGGCTGTCATAATCCCAAACGCACACTCCACCATCCGTCTGGCTCTTGTGAGGCGGTAGTTAAATATTCGCTTTGTATGTGTTAATCCTTTGCTGGCGTACGGCTTCAAGAGGTGTTCGGACAGCTGGAATGCCTCATCACCTACACACACGAATGGCATCGGTGGGCCTGAGGTTTGAGGCAGTGGCCTAGGGGGTGGAAACTGAAAAGTGTTTCCGTACAGCTTACGGCCCATAGCAGAAAGTACCGCAGTTGTAGTCACGTTAAAGATTGTTTCTTTATACACATGACATAGCTAAGAGATTGAACTCCACCATCTCCAAACTGTTGGACATGGAAATGCTGCTTTTCCACCTGGTAGATACAAATGGTTACTGAAAACTGACGGCAGTATCAGTCCCCCAGTACCAGTAGCCCAGTCGCCATTACCTATCTAAGAAAGCTGTGCCTGCGCTACACTAGCAACATCACGTGTTCCTTGACTAAATTTGTCTGCCAGGGTGCATTCCACCACAGACACTTGGATGAGTAAACATGGCCAAGATCTTTACATCTCACTGACTGAGCACTGGGTGACTGATGGCTGTGGGGGTAGGCGCTGCTCCACAAGACTTGGAATCCCGAAGGCTTGCAGGGCAAACCTCTATATTTCACACTTCCTCCACTGCTTCTACCTTCTCTACCTTCTCTAGGGCCTCTGCCTGTGCCATCAACCTCTGCCTTAATGAGTAATGTGTTCCAACAGAGCGAATCCCTACCATCTTTACCATCTTCGTAATGAGCAGCCAGGGATCACCGCAATCAGGCATTGTTAAAATTGATATGCATTGAAGATTGCAGTCATACAGCTGAAGAGTTGTAGATAAGTCTCCAGGCCGAGTTTGAGCAATAGCTGTCTCCACTGAACCTGCATTCAGGGAAGGCCATTTCCGATAATGGTGTGAACCTGGTGGCAGCCCTGCGGCGAGGCAAGCTCCCACAAGTGCCTGGCATGGCTCACGTCCTCAACCTGTTGGTACAGCATTTTTTATGCCACTATCCTGGCCTGGGTGAGCTGCTGCAGAAAGCACAGAAGCTGTGTGCTCACTGCTGCCATTCGCACCCCTCACTTGCATCGATACAGAGAGTTTTGTCCATGCCAGTTAACAGGTTGAAATGCGATATGTTGACACGGATGAATTTCACTCTGCACCTATTGCAGCGACTGTGGCAGCAACAATGAGCCTAACGCAGTATGTCATGTCGTATAGCCTGAGCCAATGCAATACGGATGTGGCGCATATCAAGTTTACAGAGTGGCACAGGTTAATGACCTTTGCACCCTTCTGCACAGTTTCAAAATGGCTACTAAGATTTTAATGGTGACGATGCCATCATCAGCATCACTATTCCTGTCGTCTATATGCTGGAGCAGATTTTGAATAGCCTGAGGTCCCAGAAGAAGAGGAGGAAACAGAGGAGGATGCGGAAAGGATGACATTGTCTCAAAGTTCCAGACAGTCATCACACAGGCGGGTGTCAAGGGAAGGTGAATTACTGCGATAGAGGGGGCTAGTGATAACAGACAAACTGTTAGGGAAGGTGCAAGAGCAGAATAACAAATGGAGGAGGAAGAGGTGATGGGCAAACAAATGTCAGGAGATGAAGAGGATAATCATCCCTTCTCTGCTGTTTGTGGTTGGGGGAAGGAGGAAACAAGCATCAGTGTTACCCAGCCACCGACACAATATGGGCTTGGACCTCATGGGAGAGCCTGACATATGAGTGCCTTATTGCTCCACAATCTGCAACACGATCCCCATATAGTTATGATTCGAAATAGTGCTGACTACTGGTTTGCCACTTTGTTAGATCCACATTTTAAGACCAAATTTTGCCAGATGATTTCCGCCCTGGAAAGGGACCTGCAAATGCTGGAGTATTGAAACATTCTTTTACACACTGCAAAATAGCAGTGAAGCACACAGTGTGCATTGCAGCTTTAGATTTTCAACCTCTGGCAAGTCAAAACATCAGCAGCAGCAGTAGCAGTACTGTAAGTGAAAGAAGCAATTTCTGTCAGTCCTTTGACTCTTTTTTTAGACCAGCTCTTGCACCAGCACAACAGAGTCCAAGTAGTGGTTAACGAATGGAGAGGATGGTGCAGGAGTATCTAGAACTGAATATCAACACCATCAGGAAGGGTTGGATCCATTCACATTTTGATCTTCCAAAATGGATGAGTGATGTGAGTTCGCCTAACATGCCTTGGAGGTTTTATCATGCCTGGCAACCAGCATTGTCTCAGAACGTATCTTCGGTGCTGCTGGTGTTATCCTGACAGATCAGGGCAATCGGTTGTCCCTGAAAGTGCAGAATACCTAACTTTCATCAAGATGAACAAGTCATGGATCTCAAAGGACTTTTGCACTCCAATCGCAGACTGTACAGTCATGGCCAAAAGTTTTGAGAATGACACAAATATTAATTTTTACAAAGTCTACTGCTTCACTTTTTCTAATGGCAATTTGCATATACTCCAGAATGTTATAAAGAGTGATCAGCTTAACAGCAATTACTTGCAAAGTCAATATTTGGCTAGAAAATGAACTTTATCCCCCAAAACACATTTCAACATCATTGCAGCCCTGCCTTAAAATGACCAGCTAACCTCTTTTCAGTGATTACTCCATTAACACAGGTGTGGGTGTTGATGAGGACATGGCTGGAGATCAATCTGTCATGATTAAGTAAGAATGAGACCACTGGACACTTTAAAAGGAGGCTGGTGCTTGGCATCATTGTTTCTCTTCTGTTAACCATGGTTATCTCTAAAGAAACACGTGCAGTCATCATTGCAATGCACAAAAATGGCCTAACAGGGAAGGGTATCGCAGCTAGAAAGATTGCACCTCAGTCAACAATCTATTGCATCATCAAGAACTTCAAGGAGAGAGGTTCCATTGTTGCCAAAGAGGCTACAGGGCGCCCAAGAAAGACCAGCAAGCGCCAGGACCATCTCTTAAAAGTGTTTCAGCTGCGGGATCGGGCTACCAGCAGTGCAGAGCTTGCTCAGGAATGACAGCAGGCAGGTGTGAGTGCATCTGCACGCACTGTGAGGCGGAGACTCATGGAGCAAGGCCTGGTCTCAAGGAGGGCAGCAAAGAAGCCACTTCTCTCCAGAAAAAACATCATGGACAGACTGATATTCTGCAAAAGGTACAGGCAGTGGACTGCTGAGGACTGAGGTAAAGTTATATTCTCTGATGAATCCCCTTTTCGATTGTTTGGGACATCAGGAAAACGCCTCATTCGGAGAAGACAAGGTGAGCGCTACCACCAGTTTTGTCTCATGCCAACTGTTAAGCATCCTGAAACCATTCATGTGTGGGGTTGCTTCTCAGCCAAGGGAATCGGCTCTCTCACAGTCTTGCCTAAAAACACAGCCATGAATAAAGAATGGTACCAGAATGTCCTCCAAGAGCAACTTCTCCCAACCCTCCAAGAGCAGTTTGGCGATCAACAATGCCTTTTCCAGCATGATGGAGCACCTTGCCATAAAGGAAAGGTGATAACTAGTGTTGAGCATTCCGATACCGCAAGTATCGGGTATCGGCCGATATTCGCTGTATTGGAATTCCGATACTTAGTTCCGATATTTTTCCAATATCGTATACCGGAATCGGAAGTTCCCATAATTCTTTGAGAGGCAATGTGATTTTAGTCAGCCAATGAGGAATCTTATGAAGTGTGGGCACATCCTGTAATGCTGCGGTCATCTTAACTAATGGCATGGCTGTGATTGGCTGCTGAAATGATGTCAGAATGCACTATAAAAGGCGCCGCCGCCATTTTAGCGTCACTGTGCTGTGAACTCAGTTAGGGACAGAACGCTGTTCTGCTGACTTTGAGGTACAGTTAGACATTGCGATTTTGTGTACTGTGCTTTAGGCAGGCTAGTTTACCAACCGCTGTGTAAAGCTTCCTTTTGCCAGTGTTGTTTTAACAGCTCTGTGCAAGGTGTGTGTGAGAGTGCAGGTGACGCTGCAGTTTGCTCTGCATCCACCGCTGTTTGTAGGCATCTGCACGTGTCACTCACTGACTCTTTTTTTTATTTTATTTTGTGGAATTGGTGCAGCTCCATTATATTTGAAAAAAATCTAATCTATTAGTGTGACGCGCTTCCATCCGTATACAATACATTGGTTGCAAAAACTATAGAAGTACAGAAAGGAGCCTTTCACAGATAGCTAACAGTTGTGTTTCAGTGTTCACTGCAGTCTGTGAGGTTTTGATTTTTTGAGTGCAGATCACGCTCCAGTTAGTTCTTCAACCACTGCTGGTTGTAGTCTGCTGAGCGTGTGTCACTGCCTCATCCTTCACATTTTTCTCTAATTGGTGCTGCTCCATTATATTTGAAAAAAATCTAATCTATTAGTGTGACGCGCTTCCATCCGTATACAATACATTGGTTGCAAACACTATAGAAGTACACAAAGGGGCCTTTCACAGCTACTGAACAGTTGTCTGCAGTGTTCACAGTAGTCTGTGAGCTTTTCATTTTTTGAGTGCAGATTACGCTCCAGTTAATTCTTCAACCACTGCTGGTTGTAGTCTGCTGAGCGTGTGTCACTGCCTCATCCTTCACATTTTTCTCTAATTGGTTCTGCTCCATTATATTTGAAAAAAATCTAATCTATTAGTGTGACGTGCTTCCATCCGTATACAATACATTGGTTGCAAACACTATAGAAGTACACAAAGGGGCCTTTCACAGCTACTGAACAGTTGTCTGCAGTGTTCACTGCAGTCTCTGAGGAATAACCACACTTAGGCCTTATAACTTTTCTGACTTTCTTTATCAATCTACCAAGATGAAGAAGGCAGGGAGTAAGGCACGTGGTCGTGGCCGTGGAGTTTTAGCAGAGAGAGGACGTGGGGATTCTGTGGCTGCTGCCGCACCCAGTGACACAGCATCCACCAGTTTTCCCCGTGAGCGTTCCTTTATGCGCACTTTTGTAGGAGCTCAGCGTACCCCCCTGCTGCGGGAAGAACAAATTGAAGCCGTTGTTGGTTGGATGGCAGCCAATGTATCGACTTCAATTACTTCCACCTCCTCTCAGGACCACAGCACTGTTGAACAACCATCTGTCTCTTCACCGCCTGCCAAATTGCCCAGGCAGTCAGAGAGTTCTGAACTGGAGCCAGCTGAGTCTCTGCTTCTGTTCTCAGAATCTGTTGGCTTGCAAACAGGGGCCCAGCCAAGCAGCATTCTGGAATGTGAAGAAGAGGCAGTATGCAGTGATACGCAACAGCTGTGTCTCTCTGAATCTGAAGAGGCGGGTGAGCCAGTGCCGATGGTCAGCACACCGCAGAACGCATCTGATGATGATGAGACTCAGGTGCCAGTTTCTGTTGAGCATGGTGCTGGCCAGACCACCCAACAGCAGCAGGTGTTGGAAGAGGGTAGTGGAGATGATGAGGTCCAAGACCCAACATGGCGTGAGGAACAGGAAGGTGGTGGTAGCAGCTCTGAGGAAGAGATTGCCCAACGGTCCAAACAGTAGGGAGAGGTAGGCTGCAGACTCAGTTGCCTGTAGCCTCCAGTTTGGCACCCGTTCGTAGCAGTTCTCTTCCAACAGCCAAAACGGGCGCTCCCAGGACTTGCACTGCGTGGTCCTTTTTTGACACACTTGCAGATGATATTTGCTATGTCAAATGCAAGCTGTGTAATCAAAAAGTAAAAAGAGGTAAAAGTGTCAGTAACCTTAATACCACAAATATGTGGAAACATGTGCGGTCAAAGCACGTGGTTGAGTTACAAAGACACACTGGAGATGTAGGCCAACCTACAGCAGCACCTACATCTTCAGCTCGTGTTGGAGCCTCTTCCTCCAGCTCACACACAGCTGGTTCGGCTTCCTCACAGGATCGCCATGGAAGAACCTCTGTCACTGTTGTCCAGAGACCCAGTGTTATTCCACCCACAGCTGCAAGTTCCCTGTCATCCTCACACTCCCAGGCCACAAAACAGCCATCGGTAGCACAGGCATGGGATAAAAGACGGCCATACTCGGCAAACCATCCACGAGCACAGGCTCTGAATGCTGGCATTGCAAAACTCCTGTCCCTTGAAATGCTGTCATTCAGGCTGGTGGAGACTGACAGTTTCCGTAACTTAATGGCATTGGCAGTCCCACAATACAATGTGCCCAGCCGATTTTATTTCAGCAGGCAAGCCGTCCCTGGTCTGCAAAAGCATGTTGAGGGAAAAATTAAACATGCGCTACTAAACGCCGTCAGTAGCAAGGTCCACCTGACCACCGATGTGTGGACCAGTACCCATGGCCAGGGACGATACCTTTCCCTCACTGCCCATTGGGTCAATGTTGTGGAGCCGGGTACAGATCTTGCGAGTGGCGCTGTACGTGTTCTGCCAACTCCAAGGATTGCAGGAATCAAGTCTGTCCACATTGACTCCTCCTCCTACTCCAGTTCCTCAGAATCATCGCTGCAGGAGCCGTCACGGTCTACCTCCACATGGACCCGTGAACGCTTACCTGATGCGACCGATATGAGCACAGCCGTGGCCAAACGTCAACAGGCCGTCCTGAAATTAATTTCCATGGGGAATCGAAGCCACACAGCGCAGGAGCTCTGGAATGCCATCAAGCAGGAGAGCGACGTGTGGTTTTTGCCAGCGAATCTCCAGCCAGGCTTGGTAGTGTGTGTGACAATGGCCGAAATCTGGTGGCAGCTCTGGGCCTTGGCAACCTCACTCACATACCATGTCTGGCACATGTGCTCAACTTGGTCGTGCAGAATTTTTTGAGGGACTATCCGGATCTTGATGCACTGCTGCACAAGGTCCGCCTAGAGTGCGCTCACTTGCGACGTTCCAGCATGGCCAGATCGCGCATTGCAGCTCTGCAACGCAGATTTCGCCTTCCTGAACATCGCATCATATGTGACGTACCCACCAGGTGGAATTCCACGTTACATATGTTGGAGCGGTTGTGTGAGCAGCAGCCAGCAGTAATGGAGTATCAGCTGCATCAGGCGCAATCAACTCGCAATTTGCGCCGTTCACACTTCACCACTACTGAGTGGGCCTCTATGAAGGACATCTGCCACGTTTTGCGTGCGTTTGATGAGTCAACGCGGATGTCGAGTGCAGATGATGCACTAGTCAGCCTGACTGTCCCCCTTATCTGCCTGCTTCAAAAAACACTGCAGGCACTAAGGGATGAGGTTTTGGAAGAGGTGGAGGATGAGGAGTCACAAATTCCATCACCTTCTGGACAGTCAGCGCAACGTGGTTGCTCACAAAGGGCTGGGCAGGGCTCACTTTGTGAGGAGGATGAGGAGGAGTCAATGGAGGAGGAAGACATCGCTCCAGAGGAAGGTACACAACGCTCTAGTCAGTATGTAGAGCGAGGGTGGGGTGATGCAGAGCAGGCAGAGATGACGCCTCTTGCAGGGGACAGCGTTTCATGGCCAGTTGGGAGTCTGCAGCACATGGTTGATTTCATGCTGCAGTGCCTGAGAAACGACCGCCGCATCGCCCACATTCTCACCACGTCTGATTATTGGGTGTACACCCTCCTAGACCCTCGCTACCGGGACAACTTACAAAGCCTCATCACACCGTTGAACCGGGAGTGTAAAATGCGGGAGTAAAAAGACACACTGGTGCAATCCATAATGTTCTCCATTCCAGCCGAGAGCACTGCTGCTGCTATTGCTTTACAAAGCAGCTCTGTGCGTCGAGGCAGTGGAGACAGCTCTGCAACAAGAGGGAGCACAAGCAGCGCCTCTGCACAGGGCAAGACCAGTATGTTCCAAATGTGGTGAAGTTTTGTGGCAGCGCCACAAATGTCTACACCATCCGAGACGGCTCCAGTCAGCAGGAGGCAACGTTTCCGTAAGATGGTGACAGACTACATGTCTTTCCCTCTCAGTGTACTCCCAAATGGCTCTTCCCCATTCAAGTTTTGGGTCTCTAAGCTGGATACATGGCCAGAGCTTAGCCAGTATGCATTGGAGGTGCTGGCTTGCCCTGCTGCCAGTGTATTATCGGAGCGCGTCTTTAGTGCTGCAGGTGGTGTACTAACAGACCGTCGCATGCGACTATCCTCCGATAATGTAGACCGGCTTACTTTTCTGAAAATGAACAAGGCATGGATCTCGCCAGAATTTGTCTGTCCGTTTTCAGATTAAATAAACTGGTTCGCAACGTTATCCATGTCTCCTGTTATGTTCATCTTTCTACCACCTGAACTCTACTCCCTGGGCTACAACACTGCCAGTTGCTGCTCAGAAGTGTCGTGTCCACAGACCAATACACAAGCTATAGTGTTAGTGGGGTTCAGTAACGCCAGCTGTTCCCCTGCTGTGTGTTCGGCAAGAAGTCTCCTGTTCCCTACACATGCACAGAAAAACCCATGTCGAACAATCACCCTGATTGTTATGCTTAAAACAGGAAATAGTGAAGTTTTCCAGGCCTAGAATGATACATTTTTATAACAAATATGGACAAATAATAATTTGTCATCACAGCGCATATCTGCACATGTCTATTAGAAATGGTAACAAAAACTAAAACATAATGTTCACTTTTTGAAATTAATGCATAAAAGTACATTTCATACTTATCAATTAATGCTTTTTAGGGAACTTTATCTGTACCTGTAAGATAATGCAGTCAATGGATGTACGAATCATAAAATCCTCATCATCATCATCACGAGTTTTATTTATGACAGACATTATAAAATACACATACTGATGCCAACTGTAACTTCACACACCATATATGAAATGGCCAGCATCTAAACCTGGTAATAATGTGCAATAATAAATTATTACATCTAGAAAGTGCATCATGCATACTGACAATAGGTAGTACTAGTTATACCTGCAAGTGCTGTTGAAACAACCACAACAGATATAAATTAATAATGGTATATAGGTATCACAGTGCATAGTTACTCATGGACAATGTCGATGTAATACTGTACCTCAATAAAGTCAGCGTCAACCATTATGCTTGTTAGTCTTGTAGATTGTTAAAGAGGGAACGGTCTTTTTTTGTTGGTCATAGGTGGAGTATTAGACAGTAAATGATTACTGCTGTCGTATTTTTGGCGTCCCTAGGGCGCAATAACGCTGCGTAACGTCACATTTTATAGAGTCATCTAATTGACACACGCTACCCTACCCTACGCGTGACAGTAGGAAGGTAGTGTTGACGGATAAAGCCTTGCGCAACCAGACATGCTTTTACCCTCTTCAACACTGTACAAGCAAAAAATGCATGATTGCAGCCACAGACTTTATTGACGTACAGTATAACATCGCCATTACCCATCAGAGGCTGTCCACTGTCTGATACAAACATAGAATATACCTTTGCTATCCGTAGCCTTTGTTTCACCTACACTTGCAGGCACACACTTAAATTGTGACAATGCATTATGTTTTTTTAAATGGTTATTTTTTATCGTACATTATTGTGTCATCACATTGATGAGTCCATGCTGGACATGTCATACATGCTGTACAAAGTAATGATTTTATTAACTTAAATAATTGAAATGCCTGTGACTGTCACATCTAAATTGCAATGATGATGATGATGAGTGACTATTACAAAATCCATTGTCTTCACTATGTTATGGTTTAACATAGCGTTCCTTAAGCATTATTCATAAATACAAAAATGGACTTTTATTCTTAAATTTACAACACTATATTTTGTAACCAATACTTTGGGTGGTGTGTTGTTCCATTTCTTGTTGGCATGTGCATATATGCGTTTATATTTGCAGTGTCTTTATTTTTATTCTTGAAGTTAGGAAACATGTGTATCTTCGTACCGTGTTAGCCAGTAGATAGAAAAAATATTTAGACTTGAGAGTCCGCAGTGGTTGATACCTTTTAATGGATAACTGAAAAGATGGTAACAAATTGCAAGCTTTCGAGGCTACTCACGTCTCTTCATCAGGCAAAGACTAAAACAAAAAATGAAGCATCACATATTTCTATACACAACAGGACACAGGAATAGTGCAATAGGTAAGACAAGTAAGTGACGTGTAGCAGAACTGTCATTATGACAGAGGGATGAACATAAATATTGGAACAGTTCCTAGATAAGGATAGAAAGTTTTATTGCCCTCTGATTGGGGTCTGGTTTTGTGTTTTCATGCCCTGGAAGGGCAGAGACGCAGATTCCTTAATTGATATAGAATGACATAAATCCGTGTGATCTATTCATTCCATCACTAACAGTGTCAAAGGTCATGATGAGCTTATATTCTGAAACCTTTGTATCTTTCTCATATTTGAAGTTATATTTTAATACCAGTAATTCCATATCCATCATGCTATGACCGGGTATACAAAAGTGTTTTGCCACAGGTAAATCCATTATTTTTTCTCTTATTGTGTGGCGCTGATAATTCATCCTTGTTCTCATTTTTTGGCCGGTCTCCCCTCACTTGTCCCTCCCTCACTTGTCTTACCTATTCCTGTGTCCTGTTGTGTGTAGAAATATGTGATTCTTCATTTTTTGTTTTAGTCTTAGCCTGATGAAGAGACCTGAGTAGTCTCGAAAGCTTGGAATTTGTTACCATATTTTCAGTTAGCCATTAAACGGTATCAACCACAGAGGACTCTCAAGTATAAATATTTTTCTATACTTGGAATTGAAATTCATCATTTTATTGTCCTAGTAAAACTTCATTTATTCTTGTTTTAAGTACATACATTTGCAATAACCACGTAACAAGGCAATAACTCATATTTTATGCCTACACCCTCCTTGACCCTGGGCTTCAACACCGCCAGTTGCTGCTCAGAAGTGTTAGATGCACAGATGAAAACAATCGCTGATGTGTTTGTGGGGTTCAGTAATGCCTGCTGTTCCCCTGCTGTGTGTCTGGCAAAAATTACTGCTGCTAACTACAACTTCAACTTCAAAAATCTCATACTAGGCCTCTGCCTACACCCTCCTTGACCCTGGGCTTCAACACCGCCAGTTGCTGCTCAGAAGTGTTAGATGAAAACAATTGCTGATGTGTTTGTGGGGTTCAGTAACGCCTGCTGTTCCCCTGCTGTGTGTCTGGCAAAAATTACTGCTGCTAACTACAACTTCAACTTCAAACATCTCATACTAGGCCTCTGTCTACACCCTCCTTGACCCTGGGCTTCAACACCGCCAGTTGCTGCTCAGAAGTGTTAGATGCACAGATGAAAACAATCGCTGATGTGTTTGTGGGGTTCAGTAACGCCTGCTGTTCCCCTGCTGTGTGTCTGGCAAAAATTACTGCTGCTAACTACAACTTCAACTTCAAACATCTCATACTAGGCCTCTGCCTACACCCTCCTTGACCCTGGGCTTCAACACCACCAGTTGCTGCTCAGAAGTGTTAGATGCACAGATGAAAACAATCGCTGATGTGTTTGTGGGGTTCAGTAACGCCTGCTGTTCCCCTGCTGTGTGTCTGGCAAAAATTACTGCTGCTAACTACAACTTCAACTTCAAACATCTCATACTAGGCCTCTGCCTACACCCTCCTTGAACCTGGGCTTCAACACCGCCAGTTGCTGCTCAGAAGTGTTAGATGCACAGATGAAAACAATCGCTGATGTGTTTGTGGGGTTCAGTAACGCCTGCTGTTCCCCTGCTGTGTGTCTGGCAAAAATTACTGCTGCTAACTACAACTTCAACTTCAAACATCTCATACTAGGCCTCTGCCTACACCCTCCTTGACCCTGGGCTTCAACACCGCCAGTTGCTGCTCAGAAGTGTTAGATGCACAGATGAAAACAATCGCTGATGTGTTTGTGGGGTTCAGTAACGCCTGCTGTTCCCCTGCTGTGTGTCCGGCAAAAATTACTGCTAGCTACCTAATCATGGTGAAAAAAACATGACATGTCAAAGTGTCTAGTGCTACACATAGATATGAGGCTACACCCTGATTTCTAAGCTGTAAACATTTGAAACGTCAGCTTTAAAACCATAAAATGATTAGTCTTTGTCACAAATCTGTAACAAAATAATTGTGACATATTATTACAGATATGCACATGTCGAAAACAAATGCAAACACAAAAGCCTACTTATGCTATAGGATACTGATGGTCAACCTTGTCACTCCATAGCTTAGACAAATCCAACTCACATCATGACTCAAATGCTGCAATGTTGGAAGTGCATAATGTGGGTTGAACTTTGACAACTGCTGCAGTGCGAAGGTTATACTTCAGTGTTCTTGCCTTTTAAATAAAAGCATACAAGTAAATATAATAATCCAATGTTGATTAAGGGACGTGATGTACACCTGTAATATTGTGCAAACAATGCATGTAGGAATAGTCCTCTTCAACATTACTTATATTTGTGTCATTTTAAAAAATACATATTTAATTAGAAAGTTAACAGCCCATATCATAAAGGTCCTTCATGTAAACATGATAATCGCTAACAAAAATCATGCATTACCTTGTTAAAGTCAATAGTGCATAGTCACAATAGCAAAATATATACCTGTAAGTGGTGCTGAAAGAACGACAACTGATAGAATAGGTGAATGATATCTATTTATCAGACTGAATAGCGACACCTGTACAATGTCGATATAATACTGCACCTTAACAAAACAGCTGTGTCACACCTCACACTCGTTTTTCTTGTAGCTTGTTATGTAATAGGGCACATGCGTGTATGTTTCATCATAGGTGCATGTTTACTGAGTAAAGCAGTCATGACAACGCCTTTGTGTTGTCGGTACGCTTGCGATGATGAACGATGCGCACCGTGAATGTTAGTCTGCGTCATAAGACGTACAGACGCTCCAATATCCAACGCGTCACAGCAGGAAGCCAGTCTGTGCGTCCAAACAAAGGCGCAACCATACATGCACGTAACCTGTTATAAAGCTATATAAAAAAAAAGGATGTAGTAGTAACGCACACTTTATTGAGGTACAGTATTACATCGCCATTCACCATCTGTGGCTATGCAGTCTCATCTATATATACCTTATCTATCCGTTGTCATGCTTGCAAGTCCACAGTCAGGCATAAATATCTGTTTTCACTATGCACTATGCACTTTTTAAATTTTTTGTTTGTTAATATAAATGATTGGCACATATTATCAGTATAACATGATGGAAATTTTAGATTTTTTTAAAAAATTTTTAGTGATATTATTCACCAAATGTAAAGTTTTATGAATGTCAAAGATAACTTGTAATGCTGATTATGTTTTTAAGTCAGCCATTCATTGTCTACACAATAAAAATGGTGTACATACTGTTACTTAGCCATCATTAATGGATTCTGATATGTACTTGTATGCTTTTATTTTAAACCGTATAGCAGATTATTTAACCTATTTTAATTGTGGTTTGCATTGCTTTTCAACATGTTAATGTATGCGTTTATGTTTGTAAATTATTAATTTACATATATTTTTTTAAGTAAAATCATCATCTTATGGTACTGAAGGTTATATTTCTCTTGTTTGGAGTATAGACATTTTTAATTGACACGTAACAAGGAAAATACTTGATATAGTATTTAAACATCCTCCTTGACCCTGGGCTCCAACACCGCCAGTTGTTGCTCGGAAGTGCTGTTAGCACAGTCATCACTTGCTCCTGTGTTACTGGGGTTGAGTAATGTCAGCTGTTCCCCTGCTGTGTGAACGGCAAAAAGTCCTGCTGCCTGCAACCTGTTGTCTTCTCATCCCTGGGCTACAACACCGCCAGTTGTTGCTCGGAAGTGCTGTTAGCACAGTCAACACTTGCTCCTGTGTTACTGGGGTTCAGTAATGTCAGCTGTTCCCCTTCTGTGTGTACGGCAAAAAGTCCTGCTGCCTCCACCCTGTTGTCTTCTCATCCCTGGGCTACAACACCGCCAGTTGTTGCTCGGAAGTGCTGTTAGCACAGTCAACACTTGCTCCTGTGTTACTGGGGTTCAGTAATGTCAGCTGTTCCCCTGCTGTGTGAACGGCAAAAAGTCCTGCTGCGTCCACCATGTTCTCTTCTCATCCCTGGGCTACAACACCGCCAGTTGATGCTCGGAAGTGCTGTTAGCACAGTCAACACTTGCTCCTGTTTTACTGGGGTTCAGTAATGTCAGATGTTCCCCTGCTGTGTGTACGGCAAAAAGTCCTGCTGCCTCCACCCTGTTGTCTTCTCATCCCTGGGCTACAACACCGCCAGTTGTTGCTCGGAAGTGCTGTTAGCACAGTCAACACTTGCTCCTGTGTTACTGGGGTTTAATAATGTCAGCTGTTCCCCTGCTGTGTGTACGGCAAAAAGTCCTGCTGCCTCCACCCTGTTGTCTTCTCATCCCTGGGCTACAACACCGCCAGTTGTTGCTCGGAAGTGCTGTTAGCACAGTCAACACTTGCTCCTGTGTTACTGGGGTTCAGTAACGTCAGCTGTTCCCCTGCTGTGTGTACGGCAAAAAGTCCTGCTGCCTCCACCCTGTTGTCTTCTCATCCCTGGGCTACAACACCGCCAGTTGTTGCTCGGAAGTGCTGTTAGCACAGTCAAAACTTGCTCCTGCGTTACTGGGGTTCAGTAATGTCAGCTGTTCCCCTGCTGTGTGTACGGCAAAAAGTCCTGCTGCCTCCACCATGTTCTCTTCTCATCCCTGGGCTACAACACCGCCAGTTGTTGCTCGGAAGTGCTGTTAGCACAGTCAACACTTGCTCCTGTGTTACTGGGGTTCAGTAATGTCAGCTGTTCCCCTGCTGTGTGAACGGCAAAAAGTCCTGCTGCCTCCACCCTGTTGTCTTCTCATCCCTGGGCTACAACACCGCCAGTTGTTGCTCGGAAGTGCTGTTAGCACAGTCAACACTTGCTCCTGTGTTACTGGGGTTCAATAATGTCAGCTGTTCCCCTGCTGTGTGTACGGCAAAAAGTCCTGCTGCCTCCACCCTGTTGTCTTCTCATCCCTGGGCTACAATACTGCCAGTTGTTGCTCGGAAGTGCTGTTAGCACAGTCAACACTTGCTCCTGTGTTACTGGGGTTCATAATGTCAGCTGTTCCCCTGCTGTGTGAACGGCAAAAAGTCCTGCTGCCTCCACCATGTTCTCTTCTCATCCCTGGGCTACAACACGCCAGTTGTTGCTCGGAAGTGCTGTTAGCACAGTCAACACTTGCTCCTGTGTTACTGGGGTTCAGTAATGTCAGCTGTTCCCCTGCTGTGTGAACGGCAAAAAGTCCTGCTGCCTCCACCATGTTCTCGTCTCATCCCTGGGCTACAACACCGCCAGTTGTTGCTCGGAAGTGCTGTTAGCACAGTCAACACTTGCTCCTGTGTTACTGGGGTTCAGTAATGTCAGCTGTTCCCCTGCTGTGTACGGCAAAAAGTCCTGCTGCCTCCACCCTGTTGTCTTCTCATCCCTGGGCTACAACACCGCCAGTTGTTGCTCGGAAGTGCTGTTAGCACAGTCAACACTTGCTCCTGTGTTACTGGGGTTCAGTAATGTCAGCTGTTCCCCTGCTGTGTGAACGGCAAAAAGTCCTGCTGCTGCCTCCACCAATGTTCCTCATCTTCTCAATCCCTGGGCTACAAACACCGCCAGTTGTTGCTCGGAAGTGCTGTTAGCACAGTCAACACTTGCTCCTGTGTTACTGGGGTTCAGTAATGTCAGCTGTTCCCCTGCTGTGTGAACGGCAAAAAGTCCTGCTGCCTCCACCCTGTTGTCTTCTCATCCCTGGGCTACAACACCGCCAGTTGTTGCTCGGAAGTGCTGTTAGCACAGTCAACACTTGCTCCTGTGTTACTGGGGTTCAATAATGTCAGCTGTTCCCCTGCTGTGTGTACGGCAAAAAGTCCTGCTGCCTCCACCCTGTTGTCTTCTCATCCCTGGGCTACAACACCGCCAGTTGTTGCTCGGAAGTGCTGTTAGCACAGTCAACACTTGCTCCTGTGTTACTGGGGTTCAGTAATGTCAGCTGTTCCCCTGCTGTGTGTACGGCAAAAAGTCCTGCTGCCTCCACCCTGTTGTCTTCTCATCCCTGGGCTACAACACCGCCAGTTGTTGCTCGGAAGTGCTGTTAGCACAGTCAACACTTGCTCCTGTGTTACTGGGGTTCACTAATGTCAGCTGTTCCCCTGCTGTGTGAACGGCAAAAAGTCCTGCTGCCTCCACCATGTTCTCTTCTCATCCCTGGGCTACAACACCGCCAGTTGTTGCTCGGAAGTGCTGTTAGCACAGTCAACACTTGCTCCTGTGTTACTGGGGTTCAGTAATGTCAGCTGTTCCCCTGCTGTGTGAACGGCAAAAAGTCCTGCTGCCTCCACCATGTTCTCGTCTCATCCCTGGGCTACAACACCGCCAGTTGTTGCTTGGAAGTGCTGTTAGCACAGTCAACACTTGCTCCTGTGTTACTGGGGTTCAGTAATGTCAGCTGTTCCCCTGCTGTGTGAACGGCAAAAAGTCCTGCTGCCTCCATCATGTTCTCTTCTCATCCCTGGGCTACAACACCGCCAGTTGTTGCTCGGAAGTGCTGTTAGCACAGTCAACACTTGCTCCTGTGTTACTGGGGTTCAGTAATGTCAGCTGTTCCCCTGCTGTGTGTACGGCAAAAAGTCCTGCTGCCTCCACCCTGTTGTCTTCTCATCCCTGGGCTACAACACCGCCAGTTGTTGCTCGGAAGTGCTGTTAGCACAGTCAACACTTGCTCCTGTGTTACTGGGGTTCAGTAATGTCAGCTGTTCCCCTGCTGTGTGAACGGCAAAAAGTCCTGCTGCCTCCACCATGTTCTCTTCTCATCCCTGGGCTACAACACCGCCAGTTGTTGCTCGGAAGTGCTGTTAGCACAGTCAACACTTGCTCCTGTGTTACTGGGGTTCAGTAACGTCAGCTGTTCCCCTGCTGTGTGTACGGCAAAATGTCCTGCTGCCTCCACCCTCTTGTCTTCTCATCCCTGGGCTTCAACACCGCCAGTTGTTGCTCGGAAGTGTCATGGCACGGGTACTCACTCCTGCCCAGACTGGTTACAGCATGCCATCTGTTTCCTGTCAGTGTAAACGTCACTTATCCTCCAATAAGTTGTCCTGTCGTGTTGCGGTCGGGTTAGCCGACTCTATGGTGCCTGGAGTTTAGGTGCTTCCTATGTGTGCTGCGGGATATGCAAATAAAGGCTGTTTCCGTTGTGACAATAGGACAATCACCCACTGTAGTACTGTGGGATTCGGTAACTGCGGCCGGCTCGCGGCCTGTCAACTTAAATTTCCATGGGTACCTTCTGCTACCCGTCCGGGTTCCAGTACCGTCAGCTGGTTCTCCGCAGTGCCTTTGGCCTAGGTGCCTCCATCTCGGTATCCGAGTTCCAGCAACGTCTGCTGGTCCTTGGTAGTGCTTTGGAGCACAGGTACCTCCTGCTTAGTAACCGTGTCCCAGTAACGTCAGCTGGTCCTCGGTTGTGCCATTGGCTCTTTTCCTTCTGCTGCCCCTCCGGGTTCCAGCACAGTCAGCTGGTCCTCGTTACTTGCATTGGCTCTTGTACCTTCTGCTACCCGTCCGGGTTCCAGTACCGTCAGCTGGTTCTCCGCAGTGCCTTTGCCTAGGTGCCTCCATCTCGGTATCCGAGTTCCAGCAACGTCTGCTGGTCCTTGGTAGTGCTTTGGAGCACAGGTACCTCCTGCTTAGTAACCGTGTCCCAGTAACGTCAGCTGGTCCTCGGTTGTGCCATTGGCTCTTTTCCTTCTGCTGCCCCTCCGGGTTCCAGCGCAGTCAGCTGGTCCTCGTTACTTGCATTGGCTCTTGTACCTTCTGCTACATTTACAAATTGAAGATTTTTTCAATGCTTTTTTGGGTAATCACTCTGGATCTCCAACAATGAAGATGATGACCCTGATGACCACCCCGAAGAAGATGACGACCACAAGGACGACGAGCATCAAGCCAACCAGCCTAAACACCATCACAAAGAAGAAATAAAAGATTACCAAACAGGACTAAGAAGGTTAAGACAAACTACAAGATACAGAACAAGAGACTTAAGAACAATAAGCAGAAGATCAAAAAGCAGAAGAACATGAAAAATAAGACCAAAATGAAGAGCAAAATATATGCTCTAAATTATAAGCAGAAGAAGACTAAGCAGTGTATGGGGGTGAGTCCGTTCCTCCTCGTGGTGCCCCTGGAAAATGCCTGCTGCTGCAGGCTAAACTGAACACGGACAAATACTGTTGTAATTTAAATCTTTTGTGACAGCAAGAACGGAAGGATGAAAAATTCATACTTTGACAGATTACAAGTACAGGAATCTCTGTCACAAATAAGAATATGATGAAGAAGATGAAGTACAATATGAATAAGAATAATAGTTTAATAAGAAGAATATGAGTAATGAATAGCAAGAAGTTTAAGAAGAAGATAAAGAAGGTGAAGATGAAGAATAATTTGATGAAAAAGATGATGCTGCTGAAGATTATGAAGGAGAAAGTGTGTCAAAAGTTAAAAAGGTGAAGAGCATGGAAGTTGTGAAATATACATATTTGCCAAAATAGAAAAAACGTTAACAACATTGTCAATTTCTTCGTCAATCCGAACATCTTTAAAAAAAAAATATTTATGCTATTCCATTTGATTGGGTTAAACATCTATGCCTTTAATGTCTCCTCAACCTTCCCCAATACATTCTACATTACTCTTTGTTGTTTTCCTTCATGTACAATTAACCAACAAGGCAAGAATGGTTTTTTTTTAATTCCGATATTTTGTTCCATAGACTTACATTGGATTTCCGGTATCGGTATCGGGTATCGCCGATATTTTTTGGGTATCGGCGATACCATTCCGATTCCGATACTTTTGGATATCGGAAAGTATCGCTCAACTCTAGTGATAACTAAATGGCTCAGGGAACAAAACATAGAGATTTTGGGTCCATGGCCTGGAAACTCCCCAGATTTTAATCCCATTGAGAACTTGTGGTCAATCATCAAGAAACGGGTGGACAAACAAAAACCTAAAAATTCTGACAAAATGAAAGCATTGATTGTGCAAGAATGGACTGCTATCAGTCAGGATTTGGTCCAGAAGTTGATTGAGAGCATGCCAGGGAGAATTGCAGAGGTCCTGAAGAAGAAGGGTCAACACTGCAAATATTGACTTGCTGCATTAACTCATTCTAACTGTCAATATAAGCTTTTGTTACTCATATGTTTGCAATTATATTTCTGTCTGTGATAAAAACATCTGTCAAACACACACATAAAAACCAGAGGGCAGCAGATCATGTGAAAATATAATATTTGTGTCATTCTCAAAACTTTTGGCCATGACTGTACAGACTAGTTGGTGTTCCACTTTCTTGTATGCTGCATTAATATTGCGTAACTGCAATCTGTGATATCTTTATTGGCTTCTGTGCCTACTGTTGCTGCTGCAGCTGCTGCAGATCTTAACACAAATTTGAGGAAATGTAAACAGTCATAGTTAGTCTACATCTGCTGGCTTGGCTGTAGTGGAAGACTTGTCAGTTCTTATTATACTATTTCTACCTTCGTGAAATTTATGCCACTTCGGTGGTGTCAGGCCCCCATTTTTTTTTTTATTCGGTCCCTATGATACTGGTTCTACTCTTGTGAAATTGATGCCACTGCAGTGGTGTCAGACCCTAATCTTTGGAAAAGTGAACTCTCCTAGTTGGGTGTCCATGTGATGTGTTGGCTGTTGTAGAACAGATGTTGATACCTATTGTACTATTTCTACTCTCGTAAAATTGATGCCACTTTGGTGGTGTCTGCCAATAATTTTTGGAAATATGAACACTCCTGGTTGGGTGTCCATCTGCTGGATTGAGCGCAATGGAAGGCCTGTCGGTCCCTATTATACTATTTATACTATGGTGAAATTGATACCACTTCAGTGGTGTCTGCCAATAATTTAGGTAAAAGTGTAGAATCCTGGTTGGGTCTCCTTCATGCGTATTGCCTATAGCAGTAGGCCTCCGAGACCATCCGGCCTCCATTTCCTTTGAGTCAACTATCCGTGTTACTACTATCCTTAGATTTTTCTAATAGTACTCTATGAAACTGATATTTATGCCACCTGAGTGTGGCTGAGCATGAAAGCATGTTGAGCTATTGCATGTAGTATCAGGGCTTCCAGCACAGCTGACCTACACTGATCCATCACCCACCTCGTCTTACTTTGAATTGAAAGCTGTAAAAGCTGGCCCAGACCTCCGTACCTCATGCATGGCTGATTGCTGCTGTGCCATGCTACAATTTGTACTGTGGGTGAATTGAGGCCACTTTCCTGGTGTCTCCCACTAATTTGATTTGTTTAGGCAGCTTTTGGGACCATTTGAAGGTGTTGTGCATGCATTTGTTTTTGCCTCCTAATGACTATAATTGTGATCAGTTATGTTCAGCAAATATTCGATGAATAAATTGGCGAATATTGCAAATTTGGCGATCGTAATCTGAACCGAACATTGAAATATTCGCTCATCTTTAATTATAATGTTCATCCACACCCATGGACTCAAAATTGTCACTACACCTGTAGATAAATTCCAAAAGGAGTATAATTTCCTAAATGGGGTCACTTGACTGGGGATTCTGCTCTTCTAGCACTTAAGGGCTCTGTATATGGAATCCATAAACTATTCTTGGAAAATCTGCTCTCCAGGAGGCAAAAAGCGCTCTGTCCCTCCTGAGTCTCTCATTATTGCTAAGCAGTAGAGTTGAGCGAAACAGGTCGGTCAGATTCAAAAAACACCGACTTTCGCCAAAGTAGAGTTTCGCCGAGCAAAACCTGACCATAGCGTGAGGTCAGCCATGCGCTCGGCGACCCAAGCGCCAAAGTCGGTTTTCCCATAATGCTTGTAGGCACCTTTTCTAAGCCAATGAGCAATGACGTACACTGTGGGCAACGGGATGACATGAACAGCGGCCACCACCATCTTAGAGAAGGGCATTGCAGTGATTGGCTTGCTTTGTGTGGGGTCACAGTGCCTATAAAAGCCCTCACAGCCGACCACTATTTTACTTCTGCCGTTCTTAGCGTAGGGAGAGGTTGCTGCCGCTGTTTCTGAGAAGGGAGAGCGTTAGGCAGGAAAAAAAAACTTATTCTGTGCTTGTGCTGATAGCGATTAGCTGTAAAGTTAGTGTGCAGTGACAGGGGAGGATTTTGTTGTATGCAGCAGCGCTGGTTATTAGGCTGCCTGCCAGTGACAGGGGAGGAATTTCTTGTGTGCAGCAGCAGAGCTGATTATTAGGCTGCCTGCCAGTGAGAGGGGAGGAATTTCTTGTGTGCAGCAGCAGAACTGATTATTAGGCTGCCTGCCAGAGACAGGGGAGGAATTTCTTGTGTGCAGCAGAAGAGCTGATTATTAGGCTGCCTGCTAGCTGTATAGCTGTGTGTACACTGCTGTGCAGAGTGCTTTTTAACACAGCACCTACACAGCACTAATACTTTTATTCTTTTTTTCTGCATAGTAACCGAGCGTTCATTTTTTCCTACACCGTATAGAGCTGTACGCTCCTCACACACTACCGTGTACCGGCTGCTATCACGGACAAATACATGCTGACTATCTGTGTGTGACTCCAGAAATATATACGGAGATTTAAATTTTCCCCAAAACCGTATACAGCTTTTTTCTTCTGATAGAGTACCGTTTTTCTGCCTTCTGTATTACGGTCAAATCCATACTGAGAGAGTGTCTGTGTGTGACTCCGGAAATATATACGGAGATTTAAATTTTCCTCAAAACCGTATACAGCTGGTGTCTTCTGATACAATACAGTTTTTCTGCCTTCTGTATTACGGTCAAATCCATACTGAAAGAGCATCTGTGTGTGACTCCGGAAATATATACGGAGATTTAAATTTTCCCAAAAACCGTATACAGCTAGTATCTTCTGATACAGTACCGTTTTTCTGCCTTCTGTATTACGGTCAAATCCATACTGAGAGAGCATCTGTGTTTTACTCCGGAAATATACACGGAGATTTAAAATTACACCAACACTGTACACAGCTGTAAGCTACTGATACAGTACACTTTTTCTGCTTTTCATATTCTGGTCTACTCCGTACTGAGCATGTGAGCGTCTATGTGTTACTCCTGAAATATATACAGAGATTTAAAATTACATCAACACTGTACACAGCTGTAAGCTACTCATACAGTACACTTTTTCTGCTTTTCATATTCTGGTCTATTCCATAATGAGCCTGTGAGCATCTGTGTGTTACTCTGGAAATATATACGGAGATTTAAAATTACCCCAACACTGTATACAGCTGTACGCTTCTGATACATTACCCTTTTTCTACTTTTTATATTTTGGTCTCATCCATACTGAGCCTGTGAGAGTCTGTGTGTTACTCTGAAAATATATACAGAGATTTAAAATTACCCAAGCACTGTATACGGCTGTACACTTCTGATACAGTACAACTTTTTTGCTTTTTATATTCTGGTGTAATCCATACTGAGCCTGTGAGAGTCTGTGTCTGACTCTGGAAATATATATGGAGATTTAAAATTACCCCAACACTGTATACAGCTGTACGCTTCTGATACATTACCCTTTTTCTATTTTTTATATTCTGGTCTAATCCATACTGAGCCTGTGAGAGTCTGTGTCTGTTACTCCGCAAATATAAACGGAGATTTAAATTTTTCACCTTCACCGTATACAGCTGTACGCTTCTGATACAATACCATATATCTGCTGGTATTTTTGGTACATTTTCACAAACATGAGGAAGTATGGTGGAAGAGGCCGCGGACGTGGGCATGGGGGACCAGCTGGTACTCATGGTGGTGGTGGTGCATCTGCTGGTAGTGCCAAAAGCACAATAGCACCTGAGGCAGGAGGTGTTGAGCCTGCATCATCGTCTGGCTCCAGAAGGCCTGGAAGGCTCCCTTTTCAGGGAGTAGGTAAACAGGAGCATCAAGAACAGGTTTTGGCTTACATTGCTGAAACAGCCTCCAGCTCTATCGCCTCATCTTCTGAAGTTTCAAAAACTCCAAGCACTGAGTCGTCAGTGTAGGCTTCTGGTCAGGAACAACCACATTTCTTGTGTCCTTCACCCCACCAAAAGTCAAGGATGCGTCAGGCCACACTTCAGATTACTCCATGGAGCTCTTTTCACATACCATAACTGGGTTATCAAGTCAAATCCTGAATTCCCCATCCCCAGTCCAAGATGAATCTGACATGAAGTGCGCTGATGCACAGCCACTGTTATATGATTCTGCTGGTACTTTCACCCAGAGCACTATATTGCCCTCACAGTCTACTGAGCCAGAATCTGACCCTGATGAAACTCAGGTGCCCCTTCCTGCATACTATACCACCTTACACAGTGACACAGAGGAAGATGCAGATGAAATTGAAGAGGAGGTGATGGATGACCCAGTTGTTGACCCGGATTGGCATCCAGTGGGGGAATAGGGTGCCGCTGGCAATAACTCAGAAGAGGAGGAGGATCCGCAGCATGTATCGACATCGCAGCTGGAGTTATCTGGTAGGCTCGTAGCAGTCCAATAACGTGTTAAAAAAACAAAAAGAGTTGCAGGACAGCTTGGCCAGATGGTCAAATTAGCACAGCGTGCAAGCCCTGAAAATTTCTCCCATAGTAGGAAGAGTGCAGTGTGGCACTTTTTTGACCAAAATCCTATTGATGAGGCAAAGGTTATCTGTAAGAAGTGCGGAAGGGCCTTTAGCCGAGGGAAAAATCTCAGAAATTTGAATACCAGTTGCATGCTTAGACATTTAATGAACATGCACTTGCAAGCGTGGACGGACTACAAAACCTCAGGTAGCACATGTGCACCTGCTCCGACTGAAGTTAGACAGCAACGCTCCATCGCTTCTCCCACTGTAAGCTCACCGGTTAGCACACCACCAGCAAGAAATGTTGAGGTGTCGTTGCAAGGCCAAACCAGTCAGGGAATCACAATGTTTTTGCAACGAAAGACTGAATCTAGGCCATCACCACCACCACCACCAACCCCCTCTCAGTCCGTCATGTCCACCGCTAGTTCCCCCATATGCAGCTCTCAAGTCCAGCTCATCCTACCAGACACTCTGAGTAGGACAAGAAAGTACTCATCCTCTCATCCGCGTACACTGGCTTTGAATGCCTACATTGCCAAACTGATCTCATTAGAGATGATGCCCTTCCGTTTGGTTGAAAGCGCAGCGTTCAGAGACCTCATGGCCTACGCTGTCCCACGCTATGACCTACCCAGTCGGCACTTCTTTTCTCAAAAAGCCATCCCTGCCCTCCACCTGCATGTGAAAGACCGCATTGTCCATGCACTCAAACAATCAGTGAGTGGAAAGGTGCACCTCACAACAGATGCATGGGCCAGTAGGCATGGCCAGGGCCATTAAGCGTCCATCATTGCGCACTGGGTTAATGTGGTGGATGCAGGGTCCACAGGGGACAGCGGCGGGGAGACAGTGCTGCCTAGCCCACGGTATAGGCAACAGTTGGCTGTAGGCGTTCGACCCTCCTCCTCCAGAAGAGAAAGCTCGTCGACAGAGCGCAGTTGCCAGTGTTGCACACGAGGTGTCCCACTATCGAACAGCTAGTAGTAAACATCAGCAGGCTATTTTATAAATTATGTCTTTTTGCGACAACAGACACACTGCGGAGGTACTGGCCGACTACTTGCAGCGAGAAACTGAATCATGGCTGGGCAGTCTACATCTTGAGCCAGGCAAGGTAGTCAGTAGTGTTAAGCCACCCCCATAGTGTTCGAGTTCGGTTCACCGAACAACCATATGTTCGATGAACTGTTCATCGAACTGTTCGTCGAACACCGTCGAACACCGTTGAAACCAATGGCAGGCAAACAAAAACACAGAGAAACACATAGAAAACACATAGAAAAAACTTCAAAGGTGTCCAAAAGCTGACAAATTGCTCAGAAGACACAACTAACACATGGAAAAGTGACAAGTACATATAGTCATGTGAAAAGAAAAGAGGTGGAGGAGTAAAAGGAGGGGAGACACAGATATAGGCATGTCATGCCCTTCTAAAACCAAAAAAGTGTGAAGCCGACACGGCCAGTTCTTTTTCTGCCCGTGCGACCTGCGTGTCGCTGGGTTTGTGCCAGAGCTGCAGTGGACCCTGATGGCCAGTCCCCCTCTCCTAATACTGGTGCCTGTCCGCTGGTGGGTCAAGCGAGCCCCCCTGTGGTGGAGGCAGGTCTAATCTTTTCAATTTAAATTGTCTCTCTAATTTCAATGAGTACACTTTAAATCCTTTTACAAGGATCTATTGGAGGGCAAGTCTCATGCCAGCAGCTGCGGTGGTTCCAGCTCCACCCTTGGAGGAAGAGGAGGAGTCCCAGGCTGCTGGACTGTTTGGCTGTGATCCAAGCTAAGCTCCTGGGAAGGAGGACTTTTTACCTGGACTGTTACCTGCCCCTTCCGGGAGAGAGAGGCCTTCCTGGGACTGAGCGTCGGGGCTGTGCCTCTGGCTCCCACCCCCCGGCAAGCTAGCTGGGGGTGGGGGGCCTCACATACCATCTTGAGGCCCACGCTGAAGCAAGCCAGTCCCAGGGATGAAGAGGAAGAAGACACCGGGGGGCCGCAAGGCTCCAGGATCCAGGACCCCTGAAGCCGGGGCCGTGGCAGCTCCTTCTCCCGGTGAGGAGGCTGCGGGCAGAGGTGCGGCAGGAGCCCCCTTAACATCTGGGGCTCCAAGGCTGCGGGAGAGCCGTCCACCATCTACGCCTCCCGCATCCATGCCCACCTCTGTGCATATGAGGAGGCAGCTAAGCAGCTGAGAAGACTCCGGGAGAAGTTGAGGGGAGCCCAAGTAACAGCAAAAAATCGGCTCCCTGCCTCAAAGAGAGCGGAGGTATCTGCCACGGTCAAAAGGCTGAAGGGGGAGATAAGAACTCTGGAAGAGAGGAGGAAGATCATCCTGGAGGGAAGCGGCCCCTTAGGGGAGAAGCTAAGGAACGATGACCGGTTCAGAGCCCTGACCGGTGGGTCTCCTAGGGGGTCAGGAGGCCCCAGCCAGGTGGAGGACGAGGAGGAGGAAGATGGCGGAACATCTGCGCCAGCTCCACCTGAGGACCTGGTGAGTAAGAGCGCCCAGGACCTGGTGAGTAAGAGCGCCCAGGACCTGATGGGTAAGAGCTCCCAGGTATCGCGCAGCGGGATAGCCCCCGAACAAGTGGCTCTCCCACCGGGGGGGCAACCGGGAAGAGGAGAAGGAGGCGTAAGGCGAAGCAAGTGGTGGAGGAGAAACTTGTTTTTGTCCCTCTTTCCGGGGACCGCCAGTCCCGTTGTGCGGAACCCGCTGCCCACCCCAGCTCGGGCCCTGTGGTGAGTCCGGAGCAAGGGAGCGGGGAGAGTAAGGTCTGCCTGGGTCTTGCTGTCACTTCTGGTGGTGGCAGTTCGGATTCAGGCAGCGATATTGAGGTCGGTGCCGGTACTGGTGGCGCTGGTGGTGGTGCTTGGGCTCAGTCCCCGGTGGCAGGGGGGGCTGGCCCAGCACCAGGTAAAGGTAAAGCCGGGGCCGCATCCTCGGCGGTGAGAGCAGCTTCTGGGCCCCCCATGAACGGATCCGTTAAATCTGGATCACTTATGGGGGTCCAGAAGCATAGGAGCGGCACAGATACTGCTGTAAAGCAGCAATTAAAAACCTGCAAGGTGTTGGTTGCTCCCCTGGAGGCAGCTGTGGTGAAGCCGGGGCACTCGGCACGTAGACCCCAAAAGGGGTCCGTGTGGGGGGCCCCGCCACCACTGGATGCCGAAGGGGAGTGGCCAGCCTTGCCTACAGCAGGTGGTGGGTGCAGAGAGGCAGTGAAGGCCTGTGAGGGGGGCGTGGCCTCCCTGAATGTTGCCCTGCCTGCAAAGGCAGAGGCATGCAGGGGGGGCGTGCCCTCCTCGGCCGCAGTCCCGCCCGCCGTGCTCGCATCATCTGGGGTGGGTGTGGCCTCGCAAGGGGCTGCTGCCCAGCCTGGAGTTGCTGTAGCCGGTGGGGGGGCGTGGCCTCGGCGGCAGTGGCTCCGCCCACTGTGCCCGTGTCATCTGGGGTGGGCGTGGCCTCGAAAGGGGCTGCTGCCCGGCCTGGAGTGGCTGTGGCCGGTGGGGGGGGCGTGGCCTCGGCGGGTCTGCCGCCTTCTGTCCTGCCCACCCATACCATCGGATCTGCGCCCCCAAAAGCCGGTAGGGAGTTGTCGGGGTCCCCAGCCCACTTACCGTCATCTGGTGGTGCGGGGGCTCCGGCGCTCCAGGTGAAGCCGGCGGGGGAGGTGTGTTGAGGGCAGGGTGCGGTGGCCAGGTCCGTCCGTGCCCTAGGAAGCACAGACAAAGAAAAAAATAACCAGAGAAACCAGAGAGCTCAGGAGCTGCTGCTGCTTCCGAGCCCAGGCAGGGTGTGCTGAGTGCACTCTGCTCTGGAGCATTTAAAGGGGCAGCAGCACTCCTGGGCAGAAGAGGAAAAAAAAGTGGAAGTAACACCGCAATCCAGCCAGGGCCCCCAGCAGGAGGTGTTGAAGGCAACAATGCTAAAGGCAAGGCTAAAGGCAATGTAAATAATGTAAATAATGTAAATAATGTGAATAGTGTATATATGGATACTGAGGATGATAGTGATGGTGTGAGTGACATTTTTGAGGAGCTTTTTGCGGAGGTGGTGCATGGAGGTGTGAGTGATGGCGAGGGTGGTATGAATCAGGGAGTGAGTGCGGGAGTGAATGCAGGGGTGGATGCAGGAGTGAATGTGGGAGCAAGTGTGAGTGGGGTGGGGGCTGGCCCATCTGCCCCCCAGCCGTGGCACCCAGGCGTTCATTTTCGGGGGTCATGGCTGGGGGTCTCGGGTGGCTCCCGGGGGGGTTCTCAGGGGGTCTCCTCACCTCTGGACTCTGGGGACGGTGTTTTGCACCGCAGTTTCCTGGAGGCCCTCAAAAGGGGAGAAAGGTCAATAATAGTAGAGGGGAGGATGGTGGACTTGTCTTTCTGGATAGAGAGGCATGGTTTGGCCGCCTTCCAAGAGAGAAGAGAGGGAGGGACTGTCTGGTCTCTCCCAACAGCCGGGCAAGGGCCGGTGAGGAGGAATGTGGTCTGTCTTCGGTGGGGGGGCAGTGAAGCTTGCCCACCCAGGAGCAGGGTGGTGGAGCTCCTCCTGAAGATGGGCTTCAGGGCGGATGACATCTTTGCCCTGATCCATCCCTCATCGGCCCGGTTCTTTGACATCAGCTTTGTTCGGCCAGAGGGGCTTGAGCTCTTCTGGTCGAATTATGAGCTGGTGAAGGGGGAGCCCGGATGGCGAGGCTTCGTCGTGCAGGCGGTGTCTCGCCAGAATTCCGTCAAGAGAGTGACCGTGGTGACATGTAACGAGTCACTCTCAGGCGTGGACATAATGACGTGGCTTTCCCGTTATGGGGAAGTCACCAAGGTCCCAAAAAAGAACAGGGACGAATTTGGTATTTGGTCGGGGGGCTGGACCTTCATGGTTAAGTTGAAGGTCTCAGGCGATACGGTCACCCTCATCCCTTCCTCGGCATTCCTGGGAAGGGACAGGATCCTGGTCTTCTACCAGGGGCAGCCGAAGGTCTGTCACAAGTGCGGCGATCCCCGCCACTTCAGCGCAAGCTGCAAGGTGCAGAAATGTGCCTTGTGTGGCGGGGTGGGTCATCTCGCCGCCACGTGTAAGGACATTCGGTACCACCTGTGTGGTGAGCTTGGTCACCCGTATAGCCGCTGCCCTCGCTCCTTCTCCGGTACTGCTGCGGGCCCGGCGGGGGGAGACCGTGGGGGGGAAATCTCCGGCGGGGCTTCCTCCGTCGTGGCGGGCGGTGGTGGCGGGGAGGGGGCTGAGGGGCTGTTGAGGAAAGGCAAGGTCACTAGAGGCCCCTCATATCAGCGGAGGCAGGCGGCTCGCCATGGGGGTAAGGAGCAGGTGGAACCCCGGGTAGCCGGCTGAGGCCTGCTCCTCCCTCTAGGTTGGTGGCTAAAGCCTCTGAGGCCCTGAGGGAGGAAGCGGTGAGCGAGGAGATCAGGAGGATGGAGAGGGAGGATAAAGCGGCTGACTCAGACAACTCCTCTCAATATGAAAGTGTTGATGAGGAAGTCTTAGAGCAGCCTACAACATCAATGGGTGGGAAAAAACATAACAACAGGAGGGGGAGGAGGAGGCTGAACAAGTCTTCCAAATCCCCCCACCCCCGACCGTGAGGGTACCAACGGAAGGGCCCACCGTTCCCCCTCTGATCACACTCTCCAACCGGTTCCAAGCCCTTGGAGACTCTGCTAAAGAGTCGCCGGATGAGGGCAAGGGGCCGGAGGCGGCATTGGGGGGTCCTTCAGGGGATGGCGGAGTCCAACCCTTGGGGGACGTTGTTTTTCCCAAAGGGGGGACAGACCCAGAGTCCGGAGGTGAGGACACGAGGGGAGGAGGAATGGACACCTCGACCACTTTAAAGAGGAGGGGTTCTGACTCCTCCCCAGAGGGTGGTGGGAGCGGGGTGGGTAAGAAGAAGGCCGTCGAACTTGATCACTCATGATGGCTGAACTCGCCCGTTGATGCTGGCATCCATTAATGTCGCCAGCATTAAGTCAGATGCGGCTAGATTTACGGCCTTTGATTTTCTCACCCGAATTGAGGCTGAAATTTTATTTTTGCAGGAGACCAGACTAACTGACATGGGGGCCATACATAAAGCATGGAGAGAGTGGAGGTGCGGGCCCTCATACTGGTCTCTTGCGGCCGAGACGTATAGCGGGGTGGCAGTCCTCTTTAAGACTGCAGATGTGGAATGCAGACGAGTGATCGAGTTAGAAATGGGGAGGTGCCTGGTCCTTGACGTCTTCATGAGGGGACAAGAGCTGCGGCTCATAAACATCTATGGCCCACAGTCAAAGTGGGACCGGAAATGTCTCTTCCTGAGGATTAAGCCCTTTCTTTTTACAAGCCGACAGGTGGTCTTCGGTGGGGACTTCAACACCATTACGAGGTCCCGAGATCGGGGGGGTCCTGGAGATCGCCTGGCTTATGACAGCGTCGCGCTTAATAGCATAGCCAGTGAAGCTCGCCTGGTGGATGTCCACATCCGGCACACCCCAGGCCACGGGGGTTTCACCTATCATAGGGGTAGCTGTAGATCTAGAATAGACAGGTTTTTTTTAAAGGAGGATGCCATCTTTTCTGCTGTGTCCGCCGTTGAGGTGGAGTTCTCCGATCACTGTCTAATTTTCTTTTCTCTGAATGTTGCAGAGACTCCCCGGATGGGAAGAGGGCTGTGGAAGCTGAATTCGTCCCTGCTGGAAGAAGCGAACGTGAGACAATCCTTCGAGGATTTTCTTCAGAGCCAGGTACCACTTTTGGATCTCTGTAGTAGTAAGTCAGAGTGGTGGGAGATCTTCAAAAAGCGGGTGGCGGGGTTCTTCCGCCAGCTCTCGAGCCTCAGGAGTCTGAACAGGCATCGCTTGTATCAGACTCTGGGGAGGAAACTCGAGCAGCTCGTCTCGACTGGAGGTGACCGTGAGGAAATCTCCAGAGTGAAGTCTTTGCTTAAGAGGTGTCAGTATGATAGGCACACATCTTTGGTTTTTGAGAAGGATTTCGGGAAGTACCGCTCACCTGACCCCTACAGGAACTGTAAGATGTCAGTGAATTGTAAAATGGTGACAGGACTGATCGACAGTACGGGGTCCCTGAACAGATCCAAATCAGGGATCCTGAAGGTGGTCAGGTCCTTTTACTCATGCCTCTTGGGAAAGAGGGATCTAGATCGGGATGAGATGTCGGCTTTCCTGGCTGAAACCACCCCTGAGCCAGGGGATGATCCCTCTCTTGGTGTTTTGGCAGAAGCAATCAGGGAAGAGGAAGTGAGACTGGCCATTGATGGGCTTCGGCCCAAAAAATCGCCATGTCCGGATGGCTTAACATCCGAGTTCTATAAGACCTTTAGGGACTCCTTGGTCCCTGTTGTGAATGGACTTGAAATGAGTTCTGAGCAGAGGCTCCCTCTGGTGGTTACAAGCGGTACTGGACTGTCCAGTGAAGATTGTGAGGAGTGGGAAACAGGTGTTACTGACTGGTCTTATATAAGGGAGTCGCCTTCCCATCAGGGTTGCCGGTGATCAATTGTTCTGGTCTCAATCCTTGAGTCCTGTTTCCTTTGTAGCCTGCTGTGTCGTGTCTGCATCTCCTGCTAACAGATAAGACATTTTCTTCTTTTTGTTTTTGTGCTTGATTTTTGCATTTTGTCCTGCACTTCTGTGGGGGCCTTCAGGGTCCCCTCTGGGGGCTTTTGCCCTCTCAGTTTAGTTCAGCCACTGATGTTTGTACTTTTGCTTTTTCCAGTTTTTTCAGTGGCTGCTGTTTTGATTTTGTTACACCAGAGAACTAATTTAGGTGGTAGAGGTTGTGTGATCTCAGGTGATTTTGAAATTAGTAGAGTTGGTGCTCTTTCAGGGTTTTTTGGGATTGCAGTAAGTGCCCTTCCTATCCTTTTCTATTTAGGTAGTTTGGGCCCCAACGTTTGCTCATATTATTTTCTGTCTGTGTCAGTATTTCTTCTTGTCTAACCGCCATTACATGTTTGGGGGCTTTCTATGTTCTTTGTGGATCTGCTCCGGGGCAGATAGCTTTCCTCTTTCTATCTTTAGGTGTAGTTAGTTTCTCAGGCTGTGACGAGGCGTCTAGGACCAACGTAGGAACGCTCCACGGCTGCCTCTAGTTTTGGTGGTTAGTCAGGGTACTGCAATCTCATAGATTCCAACTGCTCTGGTGTATTGCCTTTTTTACCTGCACTCCTCAGCTACCGAAACATAACAGTATCACCGGCCCAAAATTTGAAAATTGTATGGTACTCACAGAAGGGAAAAAATATTGTGAAAGAAAAAAGGTTGTCAGAGTTGTCAGAGATATTTTTCTGTTTGTTGCATTTTTTTTCCCTCTGTATCTCTGGGTGCTGGGGAGGATTTTTTTTTTCTCTCAATGGAGTTTGCACAGTTGTCTGGCCGTGTGGATTAGCTTGCCACTGAGGTTCGGAGTATTGCTACCTATCTTGCTAGGTTGCCTGTTGTGGAACCTAGGATTCCCATGCCAGATTTGTTTTTAGGGGATCGAGCTAAGTTTCAGAAATTCAAAAAATTGTAAATTGTTTTTTGCCTTAAAATCTAAGTCCTCAGGGAACGCAGCGCAGCAGGTTCAAATTGTCATCTCTCTCCTGCGCGGCGATCCTTAGGATTGGGCTTTTTCCCTGACACCTGGGGATCCTGTTTTGAGTGATGTTGATGCATTTTTTCAGGCTTTGGGGTTATTGTACGATGAGCCTAATGTCACTGATCAAGCTGAAAAAGCCTTGTTGGCATTAAATCAGGGGCTTGATGACGCTGAGTTATACTGTCAGAGATTCCGTAGGTGGGCAGTCCTGACCAAGTGGAATGACGACGCTTTGGCGGCCCTTTTTCGGAAGGGTCTGTCAGATAATGTAAAGAATGTTATGGTGGGATTCTCTGTCTCCTCTGGTCTCAATAATTCTATGTCATTAGCGATTCAAATTGACAGATGTTTGCGTGAGCGGAGAAGTATGCGTGGAATAGTGTTGCCTTGTGAACCTGCTTCTGAACCCATGCAGTGTGATAGAGTGGTGTCTGGGGCACAGCGTCATGAGTTTCGAAAGCGCAATGGGTTATGTTTCTACTGTGGTGATGCCTCTCATGCTATTTCAGTCTGCCCTAAGTGGGGAAGACGTTTTGCACGCTCAGTTGTCTTGGGTAGTGTTCAGACTAAGTTTTTGTTAACTGTCACTCTGTTAAATATTAATTATTGGTTAAGGATTTATTCTTTATACACTCAATTCTGTACCAAGCACATTAACGTTCGCTGACATTACAGATGCTATTTCTGTATGGTAAAGTGGCATCTCCATATACAGAGACCACGTGATCTAAGGGACGTATATATAATGGTTACATGAAGGGAGGGCTCTCTTGCTCGCTCTCTCACTTCACAGACACATGGGACAAGGACTATGATGAATGAACAGCCAGCTGCCATGTAACCACGTGTTGTTTCTATAAGACGCTCCTGACAGAGACAGAATGTCATTTTTACCATTCAGGACACCAAGGAAAGATGTGTACAAGTTTTGCTATGGACAAATGGACAATCTTTTCGTAACTATTTCACTCATTTTATGTTGGACCAAAAGAGGAGGGGAGCTGTAAGTAACGGCGGTGACCGATCGCTGCCATCTTTCGGTGGCGGCGGCCGATCACCGCCGTGACTCGGGGTGTGGGGGGGGGTCAGGGCTCGGTCTCCAGCCATGGCAGATGCTATTGCAGCATCGGCCATGGCTGGATTGTAATATTTCACCAATTAAATTGGTGAAATATTACACATTGTTCTGATTGGCTGTTTCACTTTTAACAGCCAATCAGAGCGATCGTGGCCACGGGGGGGTTAAGCCAACCCCCCTGTGGTGAAGCACAAAGGGTCCTGTAACTGCGGGTCGGGTGACCTTTGAGTGACCCCGGTCTCCCGGCCCGCAGGGACGAGATCCTTTCATGACGCCACATAGGCGTCATGGGTCGGATTGGCACAGGTTTTCATGACGCCTACGTGGCGTCATGGGTCGGGAAGGGGTTAAAGGTGACACTGCTCAGATATTAAAGCTTCATTTCATCAATGGACTTTGTTTTCTTATCAACATTTGAATTTATGGACTTTGATTGACACATGACACACGGCCTCCACAATATCTACATGTTATTTCAAAGGAATTATCGTATAAAGACTGTGTTTTATAAGAATCAAGAACAAGATGTCAAGATGAAGACCAGATGACATCAGATGATGATGACTGGACCCGAGATGCTTCAATTTAGGTTTAGGAAAGTATAATATATATATATTTTATATGAATATTGGTCACGGCTTACCATAACATGAATTCACATAATTATGTTATTGAGTGCATATAACAATAATCTGATATTATTATTATTATTATTGAAATTAAATTATTTTGCCAAAGAAGAAGAAAAGAAGAAAGAAGATCTGATTATCCTAAAGATGAACTTCTCTACTTTGAGGGTTCCAATTAATGTCTATCACCCTCAAAAGGGGGAATTGTTAAATATTAATTATTGGTTAAGGATTTATTCTTTATACACTCAATTCTGTACCAAGCACATTAACGTTCGCTGACATTACAGATGCTATTTCTGTATGGTAAAGTGGCATCTCCATATACAGAGACCACGTGATCTAAGGGACGTATATATAATGGTTACATGAAGGGAGGGCTCTCTTGCTCGCTCTCTCACTTCACAGACACATGGGACAAGGACTATGATGAATGAACAGCCAGCTGCCATGTAACCACGTGTTGTTTCTCTAAGACGCTCCTGACAGAGACAGAATGTCATTTTTACCATTCAGGACACCAAGGAAAGATGTGTACAAGTTTTGCTATGGACAAATGGACAATCTTTTCGTAACTATTTCACTCATTTTATGTTTTCCTGTAATGATGTTTTTTTGATGGACAGTCCAATAAACCACTACATTTTTTTTATAAGAAACGTGACATTTTCTTTAAAGTATCGCATCTGGTAACAAGTCCTTGAAAAATATATGAAATTAAGCATTTTTAACATTTTGGAGAGCCAGCCAGTCACACTTGATTTTTAGAGTGTGAATTTCTGAAAACTTGCAAAGGGAGGAATAGAAGCAAAAGACGTCAGATGTGCAAGTCGTCAAAGAAATCACACTACGATATTTCAGGATCAAGAAAAGAACCTATGAATGAGGACTAAGAGTTGACTACAGGAATCAGACGTGCTGATGACAAGAGCATTGTCCAAGAAAGGAGCTACAAGCTGAGATATTTTAAGGTAAGAAATATGGATGTTATTACTTCTTTTTCTAAGCAAAGTAGACTGAAATTTATGTCTGTAGATCAGTCTAATTTAGAAGTTTTATGGCTCAGCTTATATGCAGAATGTGAAAATGGAAAATCTAAAGCTAGAATCTAAGCTGGTGTCCTTTAATAGAGAAAGAGAGAAATTGAAAAATATTTTACAGTTGGTTCATGTATTTCACAAGTTTGTATTAGAGAAATCTAAAGATGACTGTGTAGAAATAGTGTCAGAAGATACTAGTGATGTTCCCGAGATTGACTGTAAAGAGGAAATTGAGCAAGATGTGGGACATGTGTCTGTAATGGCTACTCAAGGTGACCTTGTCTCTGATGACGTAAAAAAAGATGGTGGAAATGTGGGAGGAGATTTCAGAACTGATGTAGGAGGGAACATGGGAGGAGACTTGAGAACTGATGTAGGAGGGAACATGGGAGGAGACTTCAGAACTGATGCAGATGACGTACGAGGGACGGATGTTCAATGGCCACCAAAAATAGAAGACAATTCACAGGCCCAACTCCAAATCAAAGTTAGGAAAAATTTGTTAAAATTATGCAAAATCATTCCTGCATATGATAACAAAATCCATGTATGCAGAAATTCTGAAATCTTCGAAAGCTTTGTTGACAAGCTTGATTTAACCCCTTAACGACCGCCGATACGCCTTTTAACGGCAGTCATTAAGGGTACTTAAACCACAGCGCCGTTAATTAACGGCGCTGTGGAAAAAGTGAATAGCGCCCCCAGAGGCGCATTTTCTCCGGGGTCTCGGCTACCGGGGGTAGCCGAGACCCCAGAGAACATGAATCGGGTCGGTTTTTACCGACACCGATGTTGCGATCGCCGTTATTAACCCTATAACGGCGACCGCAACAAAAAAAAAAAAAAAAGTTGTGCCATTTAATTTCTCTGTCCTCTGATGTCATCGGACATCAGAGGACAGAGAAAAAGGGTCCCCAGGACCCCCATGTGGCCCCCAATAAGATCCATGTGGCCCCCGGACCCTCCGGTGTCCCCGGTGCCGGCGCCGTTAAGACAATGGCGGGCGCATGCCCAGTGCGCCCGCCGCTATGTGCCGCTGTGCTGGTGGGGGGATGTGCAAATATTCTCTGGGGTCTCGGCTACCGGGGGTAGCCGAGACCCCAGAGAACATGTTCCGGGTCGGTATTCACCGATCCCGGTGTTGCGATCGCGGCTATGCAAGCATAGCCGCGATCGCAAAAAAAAAAAAAAAAAAAAAATGATTTCTCTCCCCTCTGATGTGATCGCACATCAGAGGGGAGAAGATGAAGGTCCCCCGGTCCCCCGATCGCCCCCCGTATACTTACCGGTGTCCTCCGTCCTCCCGCAGGCCCCAGGATCCCGGCTTCTTCTCCCTGCAAAACAAAAATGGCGGGCGCATGCGCAGTGCGCCCGCCGATCTGCTTTGGCGGCAGATTCAAATTTTTTTTCATTCATTCTCATAAAAGTACATTTTGATCACTGTGATAAACTATCACAGTGATCAAAATAAAAAAAACAGTACATAACCCCCCCATTTATCACCCCCTTAGTTAGGGACATATAATAAAAAGTAGAAATTATATTTATTTTCATTTTTCTGTTAGGGTTAGGGTTATAATTAGGGTTAGGGTTATAATTAGGGTTAAGGTTATAATTAGGGTTAGGGTTAGCATTAGGCTGGTTTCACACATCCGGTGTGCGCCTGACGGCGCCCCCGGCATTTAGCCGCAGCGCCGCATCAGAAAATCTGATACGCCGCATGCGTCTTTTTGCATTGACTTGCATTAGCGCCGGATGGCGCCGCATGTCAATGCGTTGCATGCGGTTTTGTCCGGATGCGGCGCAAATGTACATTGCGGCGGCCGGACAAAACGCTGCATGTAACGTTTTTTGTTTTTGCCGGATGGTTTCTGATGTCTCCGGGCATCAGAAACCATCCGGTAAAAAACCGCATGCGGCCGCCGGCGGCGCATCAGGTTTTCTGATGCGGCGCTGCGGCAAAATGCCGGGGGCGCCGACAGGCGCCCGCTGGAAGTGTGAAAGCAGCCTTAGGGTAAGGGTTATAATTAGCGTTAGGGTTAGGCTGGGTTCATACTGCGTTATGGCAGTCCGTTAGACGGACTGCGTTACACCGCGGTATAACGCGGTGTAACGCAGTCCGTTAATGCTGCCATTCACCCCCATTTGAGGGCGCATCGCGACGCATGCCGTAAAAGCGGCATGCGTTTGCGACGTGCCATCATTCAGTGACGGAGCCTCGGACGCGGGCTTGCAGCGTTTGGGCTCCGTCACCGCTAGCGCAGATGAATCATCTGCTGATTCCTCTGCGCTAGCGGGTATAGCATAATGCGATCGCGTTATGCTATACCATTACCAGCCCGTAAACGCTATGTGTTGAACGGGCTGGTAAAACGCAAAATGAACCTAGCCTTAGGGTTAGGGTTATAATTAGGGTTAGAATTAGGGTTAGGGTTACAATTAGGGTTAGGGTTATAATTAAGGTTATAATTAAGGTTAGGGTTACAATTAGGGTTGGAATTAGGGTTGGGATTAGGGTTGGGATTAGGGTTAGGGGTGTGTTGGGATTAGGGTTGGAGCTAGAATTGAGGGATTTCCACTATTTAGGCACATCAGGGGGTCTCCAAACACGATGTGGCGTTCAAAAAGTCAAATGGCGCTCCTCCCTTCCGAGCCCTGCCGTGCGCCCAAACAGTGGTTTACCCCAACATATGGGGTATCAGCGTACTCAGGACAAATTGCACACCAATTTTGGGGTTCTAATTTCTCCGATTACCCTTGGGAAAATAAAAAATAGCTGGCTAAAAAAATCATTTTTGAGAAAAAAATGATTTTTCATTTTCACGTCTCTGCGTTTATAAATTTCTGTGAAGCACTAGGGGGTTCAAAGTGCTCACCACACATCTAGATAAGCTCCTTAAGGGGTCTAGTTTCCAAAATGGGGTCACTTGTGGGGGGTTTCCACTGTTTAGGCTCATCTGGGGCACTGCAAAACGGAACATGACCCCCACAACGTCTGCATTCCAAAACGTTATTACTTCCTTTCCAAGCCCTGCTGTGCGCCAAAACAGTTCCCCCCCACATATTTGGTATCAGCGTACTCAGGACAAATTGGACAAAACTTTTGGGTCCAATTTCCTTGTGAAAAATCAAAAATTTGGGACTAAAAAATCATTTTTGTGGAAAATTGATTTTTTTTTTTTCACACCCAGGCATTATAAACTTTTGTGAAACACTTGGAGGTTCAAAGTGCTCACCACAGATCTAGATAAGTTCCTTATGGGGTCTAGTTTCCAAAATGGGGTCACTTGTGGGGGTTTTCCACTGTTTAGGCTCATCTGGGGCACTGCAACTGCAACGGAACATGACCCCACCAACGTCTGCATTCCAAAACGTTATTACTTCCTTTCCAAGCCTGCTGTGCGCCAAAAACAGTTTCCCCCCCCCACATATTTGGTATCAGCGTACTCAGGACAAATTGGACAACAACTTTTGGGGTCCAATTTCCTTGTGAAAAATCAAAAATTTGGGACTAAAAAATCATTTTTGTGGAAAATTGTTTTTGTTTTTTTTTCACACCCAGGCATTATAAACTTTTGTGAAACACTTGGGGGTTCAAAGTGCTCACAGCGGATCTAGATAAGTTCCATAGGTGGTCTAGTTTCCAAAATGGTGTTACTTGTGGGGGGTTTCCACTGTTTAGGCGCATCAGGGGCTCTCCAAACGCGACATGGTGTCCAATCTCAATTCCAGCCAATTTTGGTTTGAAAAAGTCAAACGGTGCTGCTTCCATTCCAAGCCCTGCCGTGCGCCCAAACAGTGGTCCCCCCCCATATATGGGGTATCAGCATACTCAGGACAAATTGTACAACAACTTTTGTTGTCCAATTTCTCCTGTTACCCTTGTGAAAATAAAAAATTGGGGACTAAACGATCAGGTTTGTGGAAAAAAATATGATTTTTTATTTTCACGCCCGGGCGTTATAAACTTCTGTGAAGCACTTGGGGCTTCAAAGTGCTCACCACACATCTAGATAAGTTCCTTAGGGGGTCTAGTTTCCAAAATGGGGTCACTTGTGGGGGGTTTCCACTGTTTAGACACATCAGGGCCTCTACAAATGCGACATGGCGTCCAGCCAATTCCGCGTTGAAAAAGTCAAACGGAGCTCCTTCCCTTGCGACCTCTGCCGTGCGCCCAAAAAGTGGTTTACCCCAACATATGGGGTATCGGCATGCTCAGGACAAATTGCACAAAAACTTTTGGGGTCTTGTTACCCTTGGGAAAATAAAAATTGGGGTGAAAAGATCATTTTTGTGGAAAAAAATATGATTTTTTATTTTCACGGCTCTACGTTATAAACTTGTGTGAATCACTTGGAGGTTCAAAGTGCTCACCACAATCTAGATAAGTTCCTTAGGGGGTCTAGTTTCCAAAATGGGGTCACTTGTTGGGGGTTTCCACTGTTTAGGCACATCAGGGGCTCTCTAAACGCGACATGGCATCCAGCCAATTCTGCGTTGAAAAAGTCAAACAGCGCTCCTTCCCTTGCGACCTCTGCCGTGCGCCCAAAAAGTGGTTTACCCCCACATATGGGGTATCAGCATGCTCAGGACAAATTGCACAAAAACTTTTGCGGTCTTATTACCTTGGGAAATTAAAAATTGGGGTGAAAAGATCATTTTTGTGGAAAAATTTTTTTTTTTTTTTTCACGGCTCTAGGTTATAAACTTGTGTGAAGCACTTGGAGGTTCAAAGTTCTCACCACACATCTAGATAAGTTCCTTAAGGGGTCTTGTATCCAAAATGGGGTCACTTGTGGGGTGTTTCCACTGTTTAGGCACATCAGGGGCTCTCTAAACGCGACATGGCATTCAGCCAATTCTGCGTTGAAAAAGTCAAACGGCGCTCCTTCCCTTGCGACCTCTGCCACGCGCCCAAAAAGTGGTTTACCCCCAATATGGGGTATCGAAGTATTCAGAAGAAATTGCACACACAAATTTTGTAGTTCATTTTTTCTTTTTAACACTTGTGAAAAAAAAAAACTTGGTTCCGAAGTAAAGCTTTTGCAAAAAAAGTTAAATGTCAATTTTTTTCCTTCCACATTGCTTCAGCTCCTGTGAAGCACTTGAAGGGTTAATAAACTTCTTGAATGTGGTTTTGAGCACCTTGAGGGGTGCAGTTTTTAGAATGGTGTCACTTTTGGGTATTTTCTATCATATAGACCCTCAAAGTGACTTCAAATGTGATGTGGTCCCTAAAAAAAAATGGTGTTGTAAAAATGAGAATCGCTGGTCAACTTTTAAACCCTTATAACTTCGTAACAAAAAAAAATTTTGGTCCCAAAATTGTGCTGATGTAAAGCAGACATGTGGGAAATGTTATTTATTAAGAAATTTGTGTGACATATCTCTCTGATTTAAGGGCATAAAAATTTAAAGTTTGAAAATTGTTTAAATTTTCAAAATTTTCGCCATATTTCCGTTTTTTTCATAAATAAACACAAGTCATATCAAAGAAATTTTACCACTAACGTGAAGTACAATTATGTCACGAAAAAACAATCTCAGAATCAGCGGGATTCGTTAAAGCGTTCCAGAGTTATAACCTCATAAAGTGACAGTGGTCAGAATTGTAAAAATTGGCCCGGTCATTAAGCTGCAAAATGGCTCTGTCCTTAAGGGGTTAAGCAATGACGAGAAAAATCAATTATTTAAATTGTGGCTTCCTGCAACCTTTTCCAGACGCTTAACATTGAAGTTGACTTGTGATAACTTACATGGAGATCTAGATGATAAAGACAGATTGAAAATTCTGATTTTCTGTGCATTAAATGAAAATTGTCCAGATATTGAGATTCTTCAAAAATTAAGGATTGGTCGGGAAAGAATGTACTTTTTACATTCATGTCCATATTTGGAAAGGTTGTACAAAACTCTAATTACCAATGTAAAAAACACATCAATGATAAAGTATTTTGTGGACAAATTTGGATTCCTAAATTCTGTATCTCGTGTTTTTGCGTCACAAAAAGATACTTTATTTGAATGTGCGCAATTCCTTGATTTTGCTAGAAAACATGAGAAATCGTGAATGGAAAATAAATCAAACAGACAGAGTAAGATTTTTCAAAAGCCAGGGTCAAAATCTCCTAAACTGAGTCATCCCCGGAATCAAATCTATGACATACGGAGGAAATTACATATTAGTTATAAGCCCTATAAAAAAATCCAAGAGTCCGCTTTGCAGAAAGAGTTAATAATTCAAAGTTCAGACCTCTCTGTAAAGAGACAAAATGGCGGACACTGAAAGACAGGAACAGGTGATGTTCTCAAAATGACTTATCTAAGTCTTCAATTTACAGCTCATTATCGGAGCTGCTCAAACAATCATTAAAAAAAGGAATGATAAAAAGAGCTTTTCAGGACATCTTTGACAAAGAAATAAGATTTGGTTTAGGAATTGACTGAAAATGAAATTATATGTTGTGTAAAAGTATTATACAATATATTATTCAGTGATTTGTAATTATTTTTAAATATAATTCTGTAGTTCACAGTTTTTGTAGATATATATATATTCATACAGTATATAGTATATTTGTATAAGTAGAGATTGTATAACTGTATATCTTAATCTATAGTGATATAATTAAAATATACTACAGTAAATATTTAGAATTACATTGAATCCAATACATATATATGTATAAGACATTGCAATTGTTTTGTTTCTGTATATGATATTAACATTATCTCTTATTGTTCCTTAGAATTTTCACTTCAAAGTAGGATTTAATCGGGAAAAATTCTCTTACATGGATTTATTCTTTTATTTACACAGGAATTTGTAATAACCGAATGTTTTTATATATTTAACACTTAAAAGGAAATAATTTTATAACTAACTGAATCTAAATTTAGTTTTTGTGTGTTGCTAACATTTTGAAGTTTTTATTTGCATGGCAATATGTTCTTACTGCATGACAGTCACACATGTGACATTCAAACTGTTCTAATAATAAGGCAATTACCATATACCCCTATTTCAGTGGTTGCAACTTAAGTCTTTATAGCTTCAGTGAGCTCAGCCTTTGCAAGTCAAAGATTTTTCTTTAGGCCCTTAAGTTCTAGGGTTCAATTTCAGTTGCAAACCTTGCACCAAAAATAGAAACAGCTCATAACCAAATTTTCTTATGAGTCCTTTTATCTATAGAATGGTTCACAAAGTTTGTTATGTGTATTTGGGGATATTCAAAGAAATATTAAAATATTAAATTTAGTAGTTTACAATGCGCATTGATAATTAAGATACAATTATTTGGGTTATATTCCTACCTTTTTGTTAGGGAATTGTGGTGTGAACTTATCCGTGTCACAGTCTGAGGACAGATGACAGATGCGTGTATGAGCAGCTGCTAAGAGAAAATGTACGTGTGTGGTATGAAAGAAGTATATAATTCATGGTATGCGAGAAAAACAACAACTTGTTTTTATGAGAAATAATACAAATCAGTTCAATTGAATATTAAGATACATAATGAATATTATCTACTCAAATATATTCCTTTAGTAATTATTGTTTTTTTTAGTTAATAGTAGATAAGTGGAATCACACATCAAAATGGTTTATCAAGAAAATTTACATTTAGATTTTTTTTTTTCCTTTTTCCCAAAAGATAATTTTATGATATTCAATGTTATTTTTATTTTTAATGGTTACATAGATGGTACACATCTTCAGACAAATATATGGTATAAAGCTAAAACAGAAGTTACATAAAAATTTATAAAACAATTATTTTTTTTCATTTTGGTTTTGATAAAATCAATTATTTCATAAAATAATATTTTTTTTTCCGGTATTAAGGGGGAAATGTGTTTT
>JARQOD010005994.1:0-45170 GCA_033576555.1 Oophaga sylvatica | reverse complement strand
TAAAAGCCAAGAACACAGAAGGATAACCTTCGCACTGCAGCTGTTGTCAAAGTTCAACCCACATTATGCACTTCCAACATTGCAGCATTTGAGGCATGATGTGAGTTGGATTTGTCAAAGTTATGGAGTGAGAAGGTTCACCATCAGTACCCTATAGCATAAGTATGCTTTTGTGTTAGCATTTGTGTTAGACATGTGGATATCTGCCATAATATGTCACAATTATTTAGTTACAGATTTGTTACCAACACTAATCATTGAATGGTTTTAAATTTGACGTTTCACTTGTTTACAGCTTAGAAATAAGGGTGTAGCCTGAAAATCTATATGTAGCACTAGCCACTTTAACATGTCATGTTTTTTTCAACATGTGTAGCTGGGTAGCAGTAATTTTTGCCGGACACACAGCAGGGGAACAGCAGGCGTTACTGAACCCCACAAACACATCATCGATTGTTTTGATCTGTGCATCCAACACTTCTGAGCCCAGGGTCAAGGAGGGTGTAGCCTGAGGCCTAGTATGAGATGTTTGAACTTTAATTTGAACTTTAATTGGAGTTAGCAGCATTAATTTTTGTCAGACACGCAGCAGGGGAACAGCAGGCGTTACTGAACCCCACTATCACTATAGCTTGTGTATTGGCTGTGGACACGACACTTCTGAGCAGCAACTGGCAGTGTTGTAGCCCAGGAGTATAGCTCAGGTGTAGAAAGATGAACATAACAGGAGACATGGAAAACGTTGCCAACCAGTTAGTTAATCTGAAACCGGACAGGCAAATTCAGCGAGATCCATGCCTAGTTCATTTTCAGAAAAGTAAGCCGTTCTACATTATCGGAGGATAGTCGCATGCAACGGTCTGTTAGTACACCACCTGCAGCAGTAAAGACGCGCTCCGATAATACACTGGCAGCAGGGCAAGCCAGCACCTCCAATGCATACTGGCTAAGCTCTGGCCATGTATCCAGCTTACAGACACAAAAGTTGAATGGGGAAGAGCCATCTGGGAGTACACTGAGAGGGCAAGACATGTAGTCTGTCACCATCTTACGGAAATGTTGCCTTCTGCTGACTGGAGCCGTCTCGGATGGTGTAGACATTGGTGGCGCTGCCACAAAACTTCGACACATTTGGAACATACTGTTCTTGCCCTGTGCAGAGGCGCTGCTTGTGCTCCCTCTTGTTGCAGAGCTGTCTCCACTGCCTCGACGCACAGAGCTGCTTTGTAAAGCAGTAGCAGCAGCGCTCTCGGCTGGAATGGAGAACATTATGGATTGCACCAGTGTGTCTTGGTACTTCCGCATTTTACGCTCCCGGTTCAACGGTGTGATGAGGCTTTGTAAGTTGTCCCGGTAGCAGAGGTCTAGGAGGGTGTACACCCAATAATCAGACGTGGTGTGAATGTGTTCGATGCGGCGGTCGTTTCTCAGCCACTGCAGCATGAAATCAACCATGTGCTGCAGACTCCCAACTGGCCAAGAAACGTTGTCCCCTGCAAGAGGCGTCATCTCTGCCTGCTGTGCATCACCCCACCCTTGGTCTACATACTGACTAGAGCATTGTCTACCTCCCTCTGGAGCGATGTCTTCCTCCTCCATTGACTCCTCCTCATCCTCCTCACAAAGTCCTTCAAATACATAAAATTTTACAAAATTTAAAACTCAAAATTAAAAACTTTGTATCATAATTCTGTAACATCAGTTTATGGAAAACAATAGCATTACAAAAGGATAGACAAAAACTGTACATTATGTGCTTTGTAAATACATTAAAAGTTTGTAATGGTTATGAAATATAGACAGCGACTCTGGAGGTTCAATTGTTGATACAGCATGGTACTTTGAAAGTCCTCCGCCCTTTGTGAGGAACCACGTTGCGCTGACTGTCCAGAAGGTGATGGAATTTGTGACTCCTCATCCTCCACCTCTTCCAAAACCTCATGCCTTAGTGCTTGCAGTGTTTTTTGAAGCAGGCAGATAAGGGGACAGTCAGGCTGACTAGTGCATCATCTGCACTCGCCATCCGCGTTGACTCATCAAACGCACGCAAAACGTGGCAGATATCCTTCATAGAGTCCTTCGGCACTCATTACACTGGCAGTGGCTGCCCATTCATTATAGGATCCAATTCTAATTACTGGTTCTCACCAACAAAGCTCTCCACAGCGCAGCACCCCCCTACATCTCCTCCCTTATTTATATTTATCGGCCTAACCGACTGCTGCACTCTGCAAACGACCTTCGACTAACCTCTGCACTAATCCGTACCTCCCACTCCCAACTCCAAGACTTCTCCCGCGCTGCGCCAATCCTCTGGAATGCTCTACCCCAAGAAATTCGGACTATCCGCAATTTGGATGGTTTCAGGCGCTCCCTCAAAACACATTTGTTCACAGTGGCCTATCACATTCACTAATCAAAGTCATTCTATGTGTAATTCTGTGTGTGTAGCCATTCACTATCTCCATGCATCCCCACTCCCTTAAAATGGCTGGACCATCATTGTAAAAACACCATTGTATATAAACACCTGTACTTTGTATCTCCCCCACCTCATTGTAGATTGTAAGCTTTCACCAGCAGGGGCGGCTGATTTTGCTTTAATTATTGTATTGTTAACGTTGTTACTTATGACTTGTGTTTTGAAACTGTTTTAAAATGTAAAGCACTGCGGAATATTATGGCGCTATATAAATAAATAATATTATTATTATTCTTATTATAGAGGCCCACTCAGTAGTGGTGAAGTGTGAACGGCGCAAATTGCGAGTTGACTGCGCCTGATGCAGCTGATACTCCATTACTGTTGGCTGCTGCTCACACAACCGCTCCAACATATGTAACGAGGAATTCCACCTGGTGGGTACGTCACATATGATGCGATGTTCATGAAGGTGAAATCTGCGTTGCAGAGCTGCAATCAGCGATCTGGCCATGCTGGAACGTCGCAAGTGAGCGCACTCTAGGCGGACCTTGTGCAGCAGTGCATCAAGATCCGGATAGTCCCCAAAAAACTCTGCACGACCAAGTTGAGCACATATGACAGACATGGTATGTGAGTGAGGTTGCCAAGGCCCAGAGCTGACACCAGATTTCGGCCATTGTCACACACTACCAAGCCTGCCTGTAGATTCTCTTCCAAAAACCACACGTCGCTCTCCTGCTTTATGGCATTACAGAGCTCCTGCGCTGTGTGGCTAAGATTCCCCATGGAAATTAATTTCAGGACGGCCTGTTGACATTTGGACACGGCTGTGCTCATATCGGTCGCAACAGGTAAACGTTCACGGGTCCATGTGGAGGTAGACCGTGACGGCTCCTGCAGCGATGATTCTGAGGAACTGGAGTAGGAGGAGGAATCAATGTGTACAGACTTGATTCCTGCAATCCTTGGAGTTGGCAGAACACGTACAGCGCCACTCGCAAGATCAGTACCCGGCTGCACAACATTGACCCAATGGGCAGTGAGGGAAAGGTATTGTCCCTGGCCATGGGTGTTAGAACCCTCTTGTTAGGTTTTGTTTCAGTTTGCTGGTCACATGACCTTTTTTCCCTATTTAGTCTGGCTCCGCCCTTCTGGCTTTGCTTGACTTCATTGTATTATCTACTGTTAAGCTAGCCGGTGCTTAGGTGCCTTAATCTGTCAGTTTTGCTTGATGTTAGGATCACAAAGTATTTATTTTTCTGTTTAATTATCCATGCTACAATTTATGTTAGGAGGTGTCCACCTTTTCTCCCAGTCCCTAGATCTTGTAGGGATTACTCCCTCGCAACTATAGGTCTTCGTTCACACTAGATGAGGACTTTAGCGGGTCTGGTCGCAGGATCAGGTTCCCCGTTACATCGTAGGGATTCAGCTTAGTTGTATTGTAGGGACAGAATTCCCTTCTTTCCTTACTGGTTGTAGCAGATCATAACAATGGGTACTGGTCCACGCATCGGTGGTCAGGTGGACCTTGCTACTGAGGGCTTTTAGTAGAGCATGTTTAATTTTTCCCTCAACATGCTTTTGCAGACCAGGGACGGCTTGCCTGCTGAAATGAAATCGGCTTGGCACATTGTATTGTGGGACTGACAATGATATTCAGTTACGGAAACTGTCTGTCTCCACCAGCCTGAATCACAGCATTTCAAGGGACAGGAGTTTTGCAATGCCAGCATTCAGAGCCTGTGCTCGTGCATGGTTTGCGGAGTATGGCCGTCTTTTATCCCATGCCTGTGCTACCGATGGCTGTTTTGTGGCCTGGGAGTGTGAGGATGACAGGGAACTTGCTGCTGTGTGTGGAATAACAGTTTGTCTCTGGACAACAGTGGCCGAGGTTCTTTCATGGCGATCCTGTGAGGAAGCAGAATCAGCTGTGTGTGAGCTCGATGAAGAGGCTTCAACACAACCTGAAGATGTAGGTGCTGCTGTAGGTTGGCCTACATCTCCAGTGTGTCTTTGTAACTCAACTACGTGCTTTGTCCGCACATGTTTCCACATATTTGTGGTATTGAGGTGACTGACACTTTTAGCTATTTTTAATTTTTGATTACACAGCTTGCATTTCACATAGCAAATATCATGTGCAAGTGTGTGAAAAAAGGACCACGCAGTGCAAGTCCTGGGAGCGCACGTTTTGACTTTTGGAAGACAACTGCTCCGAACAGGTGCCAAACTGGAGGCTACAGGCAACCGAGTCTGCAGCCTAACTCTCCCTCCTGTTTGTACCGTTGGGGCAATGTCTTCCTCTATCTTCCTTCTATCACTAACCATTTCTCTAGGCCTCTCCCAGCTTTCAACCAAAGTACTGGTTCTCAGCCACAAAGCTATCCACAGTGCAGCACCCCTCCTACATCTCCTCCCTCATTTCTATCTATCGGCCTAACCGACTGCTGCGCTCTGCAAATGACTTTCGACTAACCTCTGCACTAATACGTACCTCCCACTCCCGACTCCAAGACTTCTCCCGCTCTATGCCAATCCTCTGGAATGCTGTACCCCAAGAAATTAGGACTATCCACAATTTGCATGGTTTCAGGCGCTCCCTCAAAACACATTTGTTCAGAGCGGCCTATCACATTCACTAATCAAAGTCATTCTATGTATTCTGTGTAAGTGTGTGTGTGTCTCTAGCCCATTCACTATCTCCATCCCTCAGTCCCTTAAGATGGCTGGAACATCATTGTAAATGCACCATTGTATATAAACACCTATACTTTGTATCTCCCCCATCTCATTGTACATTGTAAGCTGTCACGAGCAGGGCGACTTATTTAGCTTAAATTATTGTATTGTTAACGTTGTTACTTATGACTTGTGTTCTGAAACTGCTAAACTGTAAAGCGCTGCGGAATATGATGGCGCTATATAAATAAATATTATTATTATTCCTCTGAGCTGCTCCCACCACCTTCCTGTTCCTCATGCCATTTGGGTCTTGGACCTCATCATCTCCACTACCCTCTTCCAACACCTGCTGTTGGGTGGTCTGCCCAGCACCATGCTCAACAGAAACTGGCACTTGGGTCTCATCATCATCAGATGCGTTCTGCGGTGTGCTGACCATCGGCACTGTCTCACCCGCTTCTTCAGATTCAGAGAGACACAGCTGTTGCGCATCACTGCATACTCCCTCTTCACATTACAGAATGCTGCTTGGCTGGGCCCCTGTTTGCAAGCCAATAGATTCTGAGAACAGAAGCAGACACTCAGCTGGCTCCTGTACAGAACTCTCTGACTGCCTGGGCAATTTGCCAGGCGGTGAAGAGACAGATGGTTGCCCAACAGTGCTGTGGTCCTGAGAGGAGGTGGAAGCAATTGAAGTCGATGCATTGGCTGACATCCAAACAACAACGGCTTCAATTTGTTCTTCCCGCAGCAGGGGGGTACTCCGAGCTCCTACAAAAGTGCGCATAAAGGAACGCTCACGGGAAAACTGGTGGATGCTGTGTCACTGGGGGCCGCAGCAGCCACAGAATCCCCACGTCCTCTCCCTGAAGAAACTCCACGACCACGTGCCTTACTCCCTGCCTTCTTCATCTTGGTAGATTTATAAAGAAAGTCTGAAAAGTTATAAGGTCTAAGTGTGGTTATTCCGCAGAGACTGCAGTGAACACTGCACACAACTGTTCACTACCCAACGCGTCTCAGCAGGAAGGCAGTCTGTGCGTCAAAACAAAGGCACAAGCATACATCCATGTACCCTGTTTATAAAGCTATATAAAAAAATGATGTAGTAGTGACGCACACTTTATTGAGGTACAGTATTACATCGCCATTCACCATCTGTGGCTATGCAGTGTCATCTATATATACCTTATCTATCTGTTGTCATGCTTCCAAGTCGACAGTCAGCCATAAATAGCAATTTTCACTATGCACTATGCACTTTTTAAAGGTTATGTTTGTTAATAAAAATGATTATTGCCACATATTATGAGTATTACATGATGGAAATTGTATAATTTTGTATAAACTATTTAGTGACATTATTCAGCAAATGGAACATTTTAGTAATATCACAGATAACTTGTAATGCTGATGATGTTTTGAAGTCAGACATTCATTGTCTATACAATAAAAATGGTGTACATACTGTTACTTATCCATCATTAATGGATTCAGATATGTACTTGTATGCTTTTATGTACAACCGTATAGCAGATTCCTTAACTAATTTATTTTGTGGTTTGCATTGCTGTTCAACATGTTAATGTATGTGTTTATGTTTGTCAATTCTTTATTTATCTAGATATTAGTTTAAATGAAATCATCATCTTATGGTAGTAAAGGTTATCTTTCTCTTGTTTGAAGTATAGACATTTAAAATTGACAGGTAACAAGGAAATTACTTGATCTAGTATTTAAACATCCTCCTTGACCCTGGGCTCCAACACCGCCAGTTGTTGCTCGGAAGTGCTGTTAGCACAGTCAACACTTGCTCCTGTGTTACTGGGGTTCAGTAACGTCAGCTGGTCCTCGGTTGTGCCATTGGCTCTTTTCCTTCTGCTGCCCCTCCGGGTTCCAGTACCGTCAGCTGGTTCTCCGCAGTGCCTTTGGCCTAGGTGCCTCCATCTCGGTATCCGAGTTCCAGCAACGTCTGCTGGTCCTTGGTAGTGCTTTGGAGCACAGGTACCTCCTGCTTAGTAACCGTGTCCCAGTAACGTCAGCTGGTCCTCGGTTGTGCCATTGGCTCTTTTCCTTCTGCTGCCCCTCCGGGTTCCAGTACCGTCAGCTGGTTCTCCGCAGTGCCTTTGGCCTAGGTGCCTCCATCTCGGTATCCGAGTTCCAGCAACGTCTGCTGGTCCTTGGTAGTGCTTTGGAGCACAGGTACCTCCTGCTTAGTAACCGTGTCCCAGTAACATCAGCTGGTACAAGATTGTGCTACAAATACAAGATACAGAACAAGAGACACAAGAACAATAAGCAGAAGATCTAAAGCAGAAGAACATGAAGTATAAGACCAAAATGAAGAGCAAAATATATGCTCTAAATTCTAAGCAGAAGAAGACTAAGCAGTGTATGGGGGTGAGTCCGTTCCTCCTCGTGGTGCCCCTGGAAAATGCCTGCTGCTGCAGGCTAAACTGAACACGGACAAATACTGTTGTAATTTAAATCTTTTGTGACAGCAAGAACGGAAGGATGAAAAATTCATACTTTGACAGATTACAAGTACAGGATTCTCTGTCACAAATAAGAATATGATGAAGAAGATGAAGCAGAATATGAATAAGAATAATAGTTTAATAAGAAGAATATGAGTAATGTTAACAAAGATGAATAGCAAGAAGTTTAAGAAGAAGATAAAGAAGGTGAAGATGAAGAATAATTTGATGAAAAAGATGATGCTGCAGAAGATTATGAAGGAGAAAGTGTGTGAAAAGTTAAAAAGGTGAAGATGAAGAGCATGGAAGTTGTGTAATATACATATTTGCCAAAATAGAAAAAACGTTAACAACATTGTCAATTTCTTCGTCAATCCGAACATCTTTAAAAAAAAAAATATTTATGCTATTCCATTTGATTGGGTTAAACATCTATGCCTTTAATGTCTCCTCAACCTTCCCCAATACATTCTACATTACTCTTTCTTGTTTTCCTTCATGTACAATTAACCAACAAGGCAAGAATGGGGTTTTTTAATTTCGATATTTTGTTCCCATAGACTTACATGGGACTTCCGGTATCGGTATCGGGTATCGCCGATATTTTTTGGGTATCGGCGATACCATTCCGATTCCGATACTTTTGGATATCGGAAAGTATCGCTCAACTCTAGTCAGGATTAATCCAGCAGCACTGAAGACTCTTTCTGATAGCACACTACCAGCAGGGCAAACGAGCTCCTGCAAGGCATATTGTTCCAATTCAGCCCAGGTATCCAGTTTACAGGCCCAGTAGTCAAAGAGGAATGAAAAGTGAGGGAGAACTTCGATAGGGGAGGAGAGGTAATTTTGAACCATAGTTGACAACTGCTGTCTCCTGTCTGTTGCAATCGATTCAGTATTACCAGTCGTGTGAGCGTTACTCAGAAATCAGTCCACAACATGGTCATGAAACCATTGTCTCCAATGCCACTTCAGCTGTGTGCACCACGAACACCTCTTCCATTTGGCCCAGTACGGCTCGTGGTAGAACCTGCACGCAGGGGCGCACCTATAATGAGGCGAGTTGAGCCTTCTGTCTCAGGCGGCGGCTCCTCACTGAAGCTAGGGGCAGCAGAGCGGAACACGTGGTGTGGTGCCGACTCTCCTTAATCCCTGCTGAGTCACACAGTCAGTTTACACTCCTGCGCACGGTGCTATGCGTCCCGCAGTGAGAGAAGCAGCCACGCCCCCCATGCATCCCTTCCTCGCCCTCACAGCTCTCCACTTCAGCTTCTTACAGCAGAGCAATGACTTTGAAAGCTGTCCTCCTCTGTGCCCACAGGACCTGTGATGAGGTCACAGGAGGGGAAGGAGTCAGGCGTAACATGGTCAGGCTCCCTGTGTGCAGGTCTCTGCTGTGATTGTTGTCATGGTGCTGGATGAAGGTAAGTTTATGTTTGGGATCAGGAGGGGTTTACAGTGTGGATGTAGCAGAGCTGTGTGTGTATGAGGTGTACGGAGCGGAGCCGTGTGTGTGCGAGGTGTACGGAGTGGAGCTGTGTGTGTATGAGGTGTACGGAGCAGAGCCTTGTGTGTACGAGGTGTACTGGAGCGGAGCCGTGTGTGTACAAGTTGGATGCAGCAGTGCTGTATGTGTATGGGGCGTACTAAACAGAGCCGTGTGAGTACGAAGTGTACAGAGCAGAGCCGTGTGTGTACGAAGTGTACGGAGCGGAGCCGTGTGTGTACGAAGTGTACGGAGTGCAGCCATGTGTGTACGAAGTGCACGGAGCAGAGCCGTGTGTGTGCGAAGTGTACAGAGTGGAGCCGTGTGTGTATGAGGTATACGGAGCGGAGCCGTGTGTGTAGGAAGTGTACGGAGCGGAGCCGTGTGTGTACGAAGTGTACTGAACGGAGCCGTGTGTGTACGAAGTGTACGGAGTGGAGCCGTGTTTGTACGAAGTGTACTGAGCGGAGCCGTGTGTGTATGAGGTGTATGGAGCGAAGCCGTGTGCGTACGAGGTGTACGGAGCGGAGCCGTGTGTGTACAAGGTGTACGGAGCGGAGCCGTGTGTGTATGAGGTGTACGGAGTGGAGACGTGTGTTTACGAGGTGTACGGAGCGGAGCCGTGTGTGTACAAGGTGGATGTAGCAGGGCTGTGTGTATATGGGGCATACGAAACAGAGCCCTGTGTGTACGAAGTGTATGGAGCTGAGCCGTGTGTGTACGAAGTGTACGGAGCTGAGCCGTGTGTGTACGAAGTGTATGGAGCGGAGCCGTGTGTGTACGAGGTGTACGGAACGAAGCCGTGTGTGTACGAGGTGTACGGAGCAAAGCCGTGTGTGTATGAGGTGTACGGAGCGGAGCTGTGTGTGTACAAGGTGTACGGAGCGGAGCCGTGTGTGTACGAGGTGTGTGGAGCGGAGGCGTGTGTGTACGAGGTGGAAGTAGCAGTGCTGTGTGTGTACGGGGCGTACGAACGAAGCCCAGTGTGTACGAAGTGTACGGAGCTGAGCCGCTCAGCTTCGTACACACAGGGCTCCGTGCTTGAGCCGTGTGAGTACGAAGCGGAGCAGAGCCATGTGTGTACGGGGTGTACGGAGTGGAGCCGCGTGTGTATGGAGTGGAGCCGCGTGTGTACGGAGCGGAAACACATGTGTATGAGGTGTATGGTGCAAAGCCGCATGTGTACAAGATTTACGGAGTGCAGCCATGTGTTTACAAGGTGTACTACTTATACAGAACTTTAACAAATATAAAAAATGATGTTTAAACATATTCCTATTTAAAAGTGTATGTATTTCACATGTGCGTCACGTTAGGCTAGTAAGAGTAAACCAGATTTATTTGTACTGATTGTACAATGGGGGGTGCCGTTTTGCAGTTCGCCTCAGGCAGCAGAGAGGCTGGGGTCACCCCTGCCTGCACGGCAGCTGTGTGCTGGGAATGCCTCTAACAAACGGTTTACCAGAGTTGCTTGTTTGTTCACCAAGATTAGCTCTAGGTTCTCCTGTGGCATGATGTTCTGTAATTTGCCTTTACAGCGTGGATCGAGGATGCTGGCCAACCAGTAGTCGTCATCCTTCATAATTTTGGCAAAGGGTCCCTTTCTAGGATCCGCAAGACATAATCACACATGTGGGCCAAAGTTCCAGGTGTCAATGATGTACTGCCAGTGGTGGGTGGAGGAGCACTTTCTGCCAAATCCACATCCCTCCAGTCACGCACAAACCCTGTACCTGACTTAGGCAAGCCAGCATTTTCTCTTGCCCCCTGAGAAGCATCCTCCTCCCCAAAATAATCATCCCCCTCATCCTCCTCCTCTTCCTCTTCTTCCTCCACCTCGTCCAGGACAGTTCCCTGAGCTGACAATGCCTGACTGTCATCAAGGCTTCCCTCCTCCTCCTCCACTGCAGACGCCTGATCCTTAATGTGCGTCAAAATTTGCATGACGCATAAGTGGGATACTCATGCTTATGATGGCGTCGTCTGTGCTTACCAGCCATGTGCATTCCTCAAAACATTGAAGGACATTATACAGGTCTTTCAGCTTTGACCACTGCACAACCGACAACTCCATGTGTGCCCTCAAACTGCCTGCCTGTGTATCCTCCCACAAATGCATTACAGCCTGCCTCTGTTCGCATAGCCTCTCAACCTTGTACATTGAGGAGTTCCACCTTGTTGCAACGTCTATGATTAGGCGGTGCTTGGGAAGGTGGAGCGATCGCTGCAGCCTCTGCATACAACTGGAGTCTACGGGCGAGCGATGGATGTGCGAGCACAGTCTTCACACCTTATGGAGCAGGGCTGGTAACTCCGGATAATTATTTATGAAGCACTGCACCACCAGGTTCAAAGTGTGAGCCAGGCAAAGTATGTGTCTGATTTTTGCCAGGGCTATGGTCACCACAAAATTACGGCCGTTATCACTGACTACCTTGCCTGGCTCAAGATGTAGACTGCCCAGCCATGACTCAGTTTCTCGCTGCAAGTAGTCGGCCAATACCTCCGCGGTGTGTCTGTTGTCGCCCAAAGACATCATCTTTAAAACAGCCTGCTGACGCTTACCACTAGCTGTTCGATAGTGGGACACCTCGTGTGCAACACTGGCAGCTGCGGATGGAGTGCTCGTGCGACTGCGCTCTGTCGACGAGCTTTTGCTTCTGGAGGAGGAGGGTTGAACGCCTACAACCAACTGTTGGCTATACCGTGGGCTAGGCAACACTGACCCACCGCCGCTGTCACCTGTGGGCCCTGCATCCACCACATTAACCCAGTGTTCTGTGATGGACACGTAACGGCCCTGACCATGCCTACTGGCCCATGCATCTGTTGTGAGGTGCACCTTTCCACTCACTGATTGTTTGAGTGCATTGACAATGCGGTCTTTAACATGCAGGTGGAGGGCAGGGATGGCTTTTCTAGCAAAGAAGTGCCGACTGGGTAGGTCATAGCGTGGGACAGCGTAGGCCATGAGCTCTTGGAGCGCTGCACTTCCAACCATACAGAACGGCATCATCTCTCATGAGATCAGTTTGGCAATGTAGGCGTTCAAAGCCAGTGTACGCAGATGAGAGGATAAGTACGTTCTTGTACTACTCAGAGTGTCAGCTAGGGTGAGCTGGACTTGAGAGCTGCATATGGGGAACTAGCGATGGACATGGCGGACTGAGAGGGGGTTGGTGATGGTGATGGTGGTGGTGATGGCCTAGATTCAGTCTTTTGTTGGAAAAACATTGGGATCCACTGACTGCTTTGGCCTTGCGACGACACCTCAACATTTCTTGCTGCTGGTGTGCTAACCGATGGGCTTACACTGGGGAAGCGATGTAGCATTGCTGGCTACCTTCAGTTGGAGCAGTTGCACATGTGCTACCTGAGGTTTTGTAGTCCGTCCACGCTTGCAAGTGCATGGTGTTTAAATGTCTAAGCATGCAACTGGTATTCAAATTTCGGAGATTATTTCTTTGGCTAAAGGTCCTTTCCGCACTTCTTACAGATAACCTTTGCCTCATCAATAGGATTTTGGTCAAAAAAGTGCCACACTGCACTCTTCCTACTATGGGATAAATTTTTAGGGCTTGCACGCTGTGCTAATTTGACCGTGTGGCCAAGCTGTCAGGCAACTCTTTTTGTTTTTTTAACACGTTTTTGGACTGCTATGGGCCTGCCAGATAACCGCAGCTGTGATGCTGCGGAACCTCCTCCTCTTCGGAGCTATTGCCAGCAGCACCCTCTTCCCCCAATGGATGCCAATCCGGGTCAACAACTGGGTCATCCATCACCTCCTCTTCAATTTCATCTGCACCTTCCTCTGTGTCACCGTGTAAGATGGTATAGTATGCAAGAAGGGGCACCTGAGTGTCATCAGGGTCAGAATCTGGTTCAGTAGACTGCGAGGACAATGCAGTGCTCTGGGTGAATGTACTGGCAGAATCATATAGCAGTGGCTGTGAATCAGTGCACTCCATGTCATATTCATCTTGGACTGGGGAATTCAGGATTTCACTTGATAACCCAGGCATGGTATGTGAAAAGAGCTCCAGGGAGTAATCTGAAGTGTGGCCTGCCGCATCCTTCACTTGTGGTGGGGGTAAAGGACACAAGGAAAGGTGTTGTTCCTGACCAGGAGCCTGCACTGATGACTCAGTGCTTGCATTTTTTGAAACTTCAGAAGATGAGGCGATATAGCTGGAGGCTGTTTTGGCAATGTAAGCCAAAACCTGTTCCTGATGCTCTGGCTTTTAAAGCGGTTTACCTACTCCCAGAAAAGGGAGCCTTCCAGGCCTTCTGGAGCTAGACGATGATGCAGGCTCAACACCTCCTGCATTAGGAGCTATTGTGATTTTGGCACTACCAGTAGATGCACCACCACGACCATCAGTACCAGCTGGCCCCCCCGCCCATGTCCGCGGCCTCTTCCACCACTCTTCCACCATACTTCCTCAAGTTTGGGAAAATGTACCAAAAATACCAGCAGATATACGGTACTGTATCAGAAGCGGACAGCTGTATACGGTGTACAGGAAAATTTCAATCTCTGTATATATTTCTGGAGTCACACACAGATGCTCACTCAGTATGGATTTGACCGTAATACAAAGAGCAGATATACGGTACTGTCTCAGAAGTGGACAGCTGTATTCGGTGTACCGGAAAATTTCAATCTCCGTATATATTTCCAGAGTCACACACAGACGCTCACTCAGTATGGATTTGACCGCAAAACAAAGAGCAGATATACAGTACTGTATCAGAAGCGGACAGTTGTATACGGTGTAGGGAAAAATTTCAATCTCCATATATATTTCCTGAGTCACACACAGATAGTCAGCATGTATTTGTCCGTGATACCAGCTGGAGTGTGTGAGGAGCGTACAGCTCTATGCGGTATGGGAAGAAATGAACGCTCGGTAACTGTGCAGAAAAAAAGATTAAAAGTATTAGTGCTGTGTAAAAAGCAGTCTGCACAGCAGTGTACAAATATGTAGCAGCAGAAAAATGGGGATATAAAACTTAACATTTAATGAACTTAATGCTAAAAAGGGGACACATAAACAAATACCATCCTCAACCAAATAGTGAGGATATATGATATAATCCGAGAGTTGAGTCCAATAAGGACAACAAGAAATAGGAGATATATATGTACGTCAGACAATATATAATTAGCTCTGCACAGCAAGAGCAAAATATGACTACCTAAATGCAAGTGTAGGCATCGCTTATTTGTAAGTCATGTGTCTGAAACTTAATCAAATGTATGTGAGACAGCATATATAAAAGGAATGATCTCACCCATTTGAATGGAGATATTCGCTCCAAAATTCATTTCCTAGTAAAGTATGCATATGGTCATTTTCAGATTAAACAAGGCCCTTTCCCAACGCGTTTCCTCCTTGCAGGATTCATCAGGGGATATGGCAGCTAGACACATCTATATCAAATGCATTGCTCTCATAGGAGAAAAAAAAAAACATACAACTCCTCCTTATATCAATAGATAAGACACTCCCACCACCATTTAAACCAATTAGTGCAAAACAAAAAACGAACCACCAATAAAACGTGATGTGCATGGTTTAAAAATACATGCCTGTTTAATGAGGTCATAATCTTGTTGAAACGCATGCCACACTTAACACAAAGCATATAGCGATCTCACCATTTGCCAAATAGTGATCGCGCGCCGTATACTAATAGCGCATGCGCAGTTAGTCATTTCCGGTATTCCCCTTCATTGGACTTCCGGTCTATTGATACTAACTCACATGCATCCATTCAGCGATGTAAAAACCGCCGCGCGCATGCGTCATTCAGAATAGTGGCTTCCGGTGTATAAAGTGAACCCATTTCAAGAGGCATTCCAGAACGCACAATTATGCCACGTCCTATAATGGGACGTTAATTGAAATCGCAAATTGCGGCGAAAATTAAACGCAAATATACGACTTATGTCATGGCACAACAAAAGCGTCATAATACAATAATATTGCGTCCTAGATGGCGCCATTAAATATTCTTGCAAACAGCATCAATTATTGGGGCACAGCACAACGGAAGCGTCATAATGCAATTATATTGCGTCCCAAATGGCGCCATTAAATATTCTTGCAAACAGCATCTCATTTTGCGACTAAAATCGTGCCATTGCTTACTTCAAAACGATGTAATACCAAAATAATAAAAGATGAGTAAACAGTTATTTAGTATGAATAGCCTCATTCAACGGAAGACACTTGGCGACATCATCTTAGTGACGTTTGATAGTTTAACAAAATCTAACATTAGCATATAGAAACATAAGGAAGGACAAGCAAGATCATTTTAACCCCTTCTATACTATTATTAATACAGACATGATATAAAAAACTCCAAACAAAAATAATGGAGATTAACTTCTCGCACTAAGGGTAAATCCAAGAACAATTAAAGGAGCATCCACCAAAGGTGTCCCATGATACTCCAAACTAAAATATAGACATGGAGAGAGGGAATACCATTCCCTATAAGGAATTTCTTATATATTGTAGCTTGGGCTGGCTTACCACACTATGGAATGATACCAAAATTATTACATTGCTATATTTGGAAAAGTTGTAAAGGAACTAAATGGAATAATCAAATATAGGAACCAGCATTCATAGATCATAATAAAAAACATTGCTGATTGGAAAGGAAGAAAGGAAAAAGGAAAGCCTGACAGTTCCCTGTCAGGTACCTATTTACATCTGACCCTGCCTAACAGCGGAGGTTGGAGCCCTAAAGTCCTGCGCAAGTGGCCCCCCCGGTCCACGGCGGCTGACCCTAACTAAATCACCCTGCAAAACCCTATACTAGAGAAAGCAGGAATAGGAAAGTTGTTCATTTAAACCATATGGAGAGACAGTTTTTAGTCGAAAAATCCACTTTGTCTCTCGTTGTAGTATTAAATTGTCCCAGTCGCCACCACGAATCGGTCTGGGTACCTTATCAATACCCATGAATTTTATTGCATTAGGGTCTCCCCCATGTTTGAGGTTGATATGTCTGGCCACAGGTGTATCCATTTTCCTCGCTATGTCTCTCATGTGCTCACCAATTCTCCTCCTAAACTCTCTGATGGTTTTTCCAACATAGATCATACCACATAGGCAAATTGCCCTGTAAATAACACCTTCACTCCTGCAGTTGATGAAAGAGGTAATCTCAAATCTTGTTGAGTTATCAGATGCAAAAAATTGTTTGCCCACTTCCACATTTTTACAGGCAATGCAACCACTACATTTAAAGCACCCCACAACATTAGATTTTAGCCAGGTTGTTTTTTCGACATTTACAAAGTGACTCTTAACCAGTCTATCCTTTAAAGACCTTCCCTTGCGAAAGGTAATTTGGGGATGACAGGGCAAGAGATCCCCAATGTCCTGGTCCATTTTCAGGATAGGCCAATGGTTTTTCAAGATCTGCCTTAGATCATCGGCCCCATTATTAAATGTGGTAATAAATCTAAGACCCAAAAATTCATCTTCTTGTTTAGGGGATTGAGTCAGTAATTCCATCCTGTTTTTAATTTTGATGTCATTATAGGCTCCTTTTAACACACGATCAGGATACCTCTATCCAAAAATCTATGACGTAGATCATTTGCTTGACGTTTAAAATTATTGTCATCTGAGCAATTTCTACGAATCCTCGTATATTGACCCTTAGGTATACCTTTCTTCTGGGCCAAAGGATGACTGCTCTCCCATCTCAGAAGAGAATTAGTGGCCATAGGTTTTCTATGAATGCTGGTACTCAAGGTTCCATCATCATTCCTCTCAATCAGCACATCAAGGAATGGCAATTTGGATGGATTCCATTCATACGTGAAACTCAGACCAATGTCATTCACGTTTAGACTCCTGACAAATTCAGCAAAAGATTCTCCTGTACCTTTCCAAATGATAAAAACGTCGTCAATATATCTCAACCATAAAAGAGCCTCTTCAGCTCCGACGACACCATTTTCACCAAAAATCACTGTCTCTTCCCACCAGCCCAGGAGTAGATTAGCATACGAGGGGGCACAAGGGCTCCCCATCGCAGTACCCCTGAGCTGGTAGTAAAATTTGCGATCAAACACAAAAAAATTATGTGTTAATAGATAACGTAAACAATCGCAGACAAAGATGTTGTGTGCCTTAAACTGTGAACCTCTACTCTTTAGAAAGTATTCAGTTGCCTCAAGCCCTTTGTCATGGGGAATGGATGAATAAAGTGCCTCAACATCGATACTGGCAAGAATAGTGTCAGGTTCCATGACAACCCATCGATTTTACTCAATAAATCTGTCGTATCCCTCGTGTATGAGCAAAGGGCAAGGACAAATGGATTTAAAATCTTATCAAGATAAATGCCCAGATTTTTCGTGAGACTGCTCACACCTGACACAATTGGTCTACCCTTAAGGGGATCGACCCCCTTATGTACCTTAGGGAGACAGTAGAATGTAGCCAATGTAGGGAACTTTGGTATAATAAATTCACTCTCATTTTTATCAATAACCCCTATTGAGAGGCCATTCAATGTGATTTGTCTTAACTCATTAGTGAATACCATGGTGGGGTCAGAAGAAAGAACACAATAACACTCTCTGTTGTTCAAGATGTTAAGGCACATTCTCTTATAATCTAAAGAGTTTAGTACCACTACATTACCACCTTTATCAGAACTTTTGATAGTAATGTCCTGATCTTTTTCCAGATCTTTAAGTGCCATCATTTCATGACGGGTCAAATTATATTGGGTAAAAGAGGGAGATTCACCAAGTTTCTGTATGTCTTTAGAAACCAAATTCAAGAATATATCGATCGACGTAAGATCTGATTGGGGAGGTGGCATTTTTTTACTCTTACATTTAAGATCTGTAAAAGGACCTTTACCACTTATACTAGAGTCAGTGTCAGAGAGGTTATACAGGACTCTAATATCCTCCAGGAGGGAGTCAGAAACCCCTAATTCATTGCATGTCTTTTTTTGAGATTGAATATGAAATTTCTTCCATTTGAGTTTCCTGACAAATAAATTAAGGTCCTTTGTACCCTCAAACGAGTCAAAGTTACTTGAGGGAACAAAAGACAACCCTTTACTTAGCACACACATTTCGATTTCGGTTAGGACTCTATCCGACAAATTTATGACCTGTGGGTTTCCCCTTGAAATGGTGTGCCTGTAGGGTTTGATCTGCTCCGTAAGGGGTAACCTTGCTCCAAAAAAGAAGCCGAAGTGGAAGTTGAAGGGTTAGGACCAGCAGAATAATTTGGACCAGCGGAGTAGTTAGATCTCCGATCGTATCCCCTTCTCCGATAACCACCACGACCACGTTGTCTACCCCTCTGTGATGACCCTCAATATCAGATGCTTCAGTGTCTGTAGAGGTGTAGACAGGTTCAGGTGGTCTATTGGGGAAGAGATAGGCCTTATTTTCTTTGAAATCTTGTAGGTCACGAATAAATTGTTTGTGTTTCCTTTCTTTCAGGTGATACTGAAAGCGTTCAAGAGTATTCTGCACACCTAATTCTTTTGCAGAGAATTCTGCTTCAGAAGAAAATTTTTTTGTGACCTCGATTTGCTCTTTAAGTATCTCGTTACACTTATTCAAAGTTATACGTTCATCATCGAGGAGAATCTGCATAAATTTGAGTGAACTATTAGTGGCCTCTCTTTCCCATTTACTTAGTAAATCAGGACTTTTAAATCTCAAGCCAGGTGCCAAAGAGATTCTCAAGTGGCGGGGGACAATACCGGCTTTGATATAATATTCCAGTCCTTGTACTTCCCACCAAGACACAATCTGGTTTTTATATACTCTAGTCAATTCTTTAAATGCAGAGTTAAAGGATGGAGTATATTTCCTTTGCTGAAAGTCACGATCAGAAAAAATATCCTTTACTTCAGTAAGCCAATGATTAGTATCTATTCCAGTCGTTAGGAAGCCAGCCATGCTCCAGGGTATAGATAGTCAATAAAGCAGTATGATAAAGATTTGCCCCAAAATGTGTTTAAATATGTAGCAGCAGAAGAATGGGGATATAAAACTTAACATTTAATGAACTTAATGCTAAAAAGGGGACACACAAACAAATACCATCCTCCAACCAAATAGTGAGAATATATGATATAATCCGAGAGTTTATATCATATATCATGTCTGTATTAATAATAGTATAGAAGGGGTTAAAATGATCTTGCTTGTCCTTCCTTATGTTTCTATATGCTAATGTTAGATTTTGTTAAACTATCAAACGTCACTAAGATGATGTCGCCAAGTGTCTTCCGTTGAATGAGGCTATTCATACTAAATGACTGTTTACTCATCTTTTATTATTTTGATATTACATCGTTTTGAAGTAAGCAATGGCACGATTTTAGTCGCAAAATGAGATGCTGTTTGCAAGAATATTTAATGGCGCCATTTGGGACGCAATATAATTGCATTATGACGCTTCCGTTGTGCTGTGCCGCAATAATTGATGCTGTTTGCAAGAATATTTAATGGCGCCATCTAGGACGCAATATTATTGTATTATGATGCTTTTGTTGTGCCATGACATAAGTCGTATATTTGCGTTTAATTTTCGCCGCAATTTGCGATTTCAATTAACGTCCCATTATAGGACGTGGCATAATTGTGCGTTCTGGAATGCCTCTTGAAATGGGTTCACTTTATACACCGGAAGCCACTATTCTGAATGACGCATGCGCGCGGCGGTTTTTACATCGCTGAATGGATGCATGTGAGTTAGTATCAATAGACCGGAAGTCCAATGAAGGGGAATACCGGAAATGACTAACTGCGCATGCGCTATTAGTATACGGCGCGCGATCACTATTTGGCAAATGGTGAGATCGCTATATGCTTTGTGTTAAGTGTGGCGTGCGTTTCAACAAGATTATGACCTCATTAAACAGACATGTATTTTTAAACCATGCACATCACGTTTTATTGGTGGTTCGTTTTTTGTTTTGCACTAATTGGTTTAAATGGTGGTGGGAGTGTCTTATCTATTGATATAAGGAGGAGTTGTATGTTTTTTTTTTCTCCCTATGAGAGCAATGCATTTGATATAGATGTGTCTAGCTGCCATATCCCCTGATGAATCCTGCAAGGAGGAAACGCGTTGGGAAAGGGCCTTGTTTAATCTGAAAATGACCATATGCATACTTTACTAGGAAATGAATTTTGGAGCGAATATCTCCATTCAAATGGGTGAGATCATTCCTTTTATATATGCTGTCTCACATACGTTTGATTAAGTTTCAGACACATGACTTACAAATAAGCGATGCCTACACTTGCATTTAGGTAGTCATATTTTGCTCTTGCTGTGCAGAGCTAATTATATATTGTCTGACGTACATATATATCTCCTATTTCTTGTTGTCCTTATTGGACTCAACTCTCGGATTATATCATATATCCTCACTATTTGGTTGGAGGATGGTATTTGTTTGTGTGTCCCCTTTTTAGCATTAAGTTCATTAAATGTTAAGTTTTATATCCCCATTTTTCTGCTGCTACATATTTAAACACATTTTGGGGCAAATCTTTATCATACTGCTTTATTGACTGCACAGCAGTGTACACACACAGCAATGCAGCTATCAGGCAGCCTAATAACCAGCGCTGCTGCACACAAGAAAATCCTCCCCTGTCACTGCACACTAACTCTACAGCACAATTGCTATCAGCACAAGCACATAAGAACTTCTCTTTCCAGCCCTAACTCTTTCCCTACTGATAAATAGCGTCAGCAACCTCTCCTACTGTTAAGATCGGCAGAAGTAAAATGGCGGTCAGCGGCCAGGGCTTTTATAAGACACTATGACACCCCCCAAAGCAAGCCAATCACTGCAATGCCCTTCTCTAAGTTGGTGGTGGACGCTGCACATGTCATCTCGTTGCACACAGTGTACGTCCTTGCTCATTGGCTGAAAAAAGGTGCCTGCAAGCATTCTGGGAAAACCGACTTTGGCGCTCATTTTGCCGACCGCATGGCACGCTATGGTCGTGTTTCGGCCAATGAAACCCGACTTTGGCGACAGTCGGCGACTTTTGAATCTGACCGACCTGTTTCGCTCAACTCTACTCCTTAGTTACTTTTGCTGCCTGTTATGGCTGTTAGCTCATCACATTTCCTGCTGGGATTTCTCGAGATTTAAAGTACCTATATATAATATATATCCTGTGCTAATTTGTGTAGGCCTGAAAGAACAATACTTTGGACAATAGGATTGTACTTAATTATGGCTTCCCCTATGTAATCACATTGTGATTCCTTTCCAAAAGTGGTGGAAATTTACAATGGTCACATCAACTTAGGGCCCCGTCTCACATAGCGAGATCGCTAGCGAGATCTCTGCTGAGTCACAAGTTTTGTGACGCAACAGCGATCTCAGTAGCGATTGTTAGAACTCTCCGATTTTTTTCTATCTTGCTGGTCACATGACTTTTTTTGCCTATTTAATCCTGCTCCGCCCTTCTGGCTTTGCTGGACTTCATTGTAATTTCTACTCTTAAGCTAGCCAGGTGCTTTGTTACCTTTCTCAATTAGTTTTGCTTGGTCTTCAGACCTCTATGTTCTATGTTGTTTGTTTGTCTTTTACTGCTACAACTTCTGTTAGGAGGTGTCCATCTTTTCTCCCAGTCCCTAGTTCTTGTAGGGATCCCTCCCTCGCATCTATAAGTCTACAGACTAGCTGAGGACTTTAGCGGGTCTGATCGCAGGATCAGGTTATCCGTTACATCGTAGGGATCTAAATTAGTTCTATCGTAGGGACAGATACCCCTTTCTTCCTTAGTGCTTGTAGCAGAACATAACAGCGATCTTGCTATGTCTGACCAACCAGCGATCAGGCCCCTGCTGGAATCGCGGGTCGCATCAGAATTGTCTGGACTTTTTTTTGATCGCTAGTCTCCCCCGCTGGCCAGCACACATTGCTGCGTGTGGCAGGCAGGAGGCCAGCGATCAGTTTGGTAACCAAGGTACACATCGGTTTCCAGATATGGGGCTGTGCCTGGAAACCCGATGGTACGTTGGGAAATACCAGCGCGCGCTGCAGGGGAGCTGGTAACCAATTTAAAACATTGGGGGTTTCCAGGCACCGTGCAGCGCCTGGAAACCCGATGTGTACCTTGGTTACCAGCTCCCTGAATCAGCGGGCTGGTATCCAACGTACACTGCGGAGACTAAAGCGACTTTCCCCCCCGCAGTGTCGCTGTCCTGATCGCTGCCTGAGCTCCTGTCTGGCAGCTTAGCAGTGATCATGTAGCGACACACCAGCGATCCTGACAAGTTCATATCGTTTTATCGGGATCGCTGGTGCGTCGCTATGTGAGACCGGGCCCTAATTCATCTTCTTCATTGTTTGCACACTAAAAAAAACCTTTGAAAACTTTTTCCATCTTTCATTTTCGAATGATTACAAGTAGTTTAATGGGGTTTTAGGCCCTGAGACTGACAAGATTGCTCAGCACTTTTTCCCTCCTAATAGTTGCACAGTTTAGGAGGCAGGATATTTTTTTGCAATAAAACCTATACTTTCTATTGACTCTGCCCTGCCATATGTGTCCCACGTTCACATGGGATGTGTACTCCTGTTTACTGCTCCTAAACTACACACCTCTCAAGTTTTCTTTTTTGGGTTATCGATTTGGATTCTAGTCCCTGGTCTACAACCAATCTGCTTATAGAATGGGGCAACGATATGTGAGAAAAAAAACAACATTTTAAAAGGTTTAATTGCTTTAAAATTCCCAAAAAAGATTCTGTTTTTTTCCCAAAAAAGTTGAGTAAATCTTTAAAAATTTAAACTCTTAAAATGTCAAACTCATCTTTGCTACCTCTGTAATTAAGAGTTGGTAACCTTGGGGAAATTTGCTTTTAAGAATCTGTATCATTAAAATAATTTCAGCTAAACATGACGATGCCAACAATTAATATTTGGCAGAAAAATTGACATTAATCTGAGCCCCAAAGACAATATAATCATCATTTGCAATGAACCTAGCAATTGGTTTAAAGAGCTTTTAAAAAGTTTCGATAAGATGTCATCCCCCAGGTCTTTTGCGGATGAGAAGTGTTAATGATGCTGACCGCCTGATATTGACCTTGTTTACATAAAATAGACGTTCATGGACATAGCGAGATGGTGAGACGCATCACACATTACAGCAATACCTGGACATAGATATGATCAAACAGACGGCTACCATTAAACCGTCTACTTTTCCCTCGGAGCCTACCTTCCGTTCTCATAACTGAACAATTTCACGGACATTTGCTTTAACTTTAAGTTAAATCTACAAAGTTAAGGGAGAATTGAACCTTTCGAGTTAGAGCAGCAATAGAAATGGATTTTGTGTGAGAAATACTAATTATTCAACATCTTATCCCAAACACTGCCCATCCATCAAACAAAAAATTAAAACACCTTCAAAAACAATGACCCAATAATATAATTATAAATGGTTGTTTCAAGTCTGGGTTGCATGTTTGCTCTTTTATAATTTCCCGAGCTCTAGACCTTGTTTAAAACAAAAATTTTTGTTAATGGATTCCATTATCGCCATTGAAATTTTTGGCATCATGTTTGTGGCGCCCTGAGGGTCCATCGCCACAGAGATGTTGCATCGCACCCAGCGGTGTGAAAACCTGACTCTCAGGTAAGGAGGAAGCACCCCATTGACTCCATCACCGCATCCACCACATCAGGGCCCGTGCTGGCTTCAGGCTGGTTAGTAAAGGTGTAGAGTTGGGGGGGTGGAGTCATTGCAGCATTAGGCTGCACGTGTTAGATTAGAGTTTCAGTTGGAGACAGGCAGGCAGTGAAGTGGGGACTGGCCTGGCCTGCAGCCCCCTGGGTTTACCCCAGGAGCCTTGCTGAAGAGGAAGAAAGAGGTCCGGGCAATACAGCACTGAGGCTGTGCCCGATCCGGGAGCAGGGCGACCAGGCAAACATCGGGAAACGGTTCCTAGACTAGTGGGTCAGTTCATCGCCACTAGTAACACCGCGTCTAGTGGGACTCTTCAAGAGCCACTAGCTACCATAATCTCATCCGGAGGCAGCCTAGAGGTCAAGTACGTCCAGGACTTCTGGCCGTGTGGCTCGGCAACCACCAGTCCAGACTGATAACTGAAAGGACCTAATACTGCCTTTCTGAGGGCTCTGTGGTAGGGAGGGGGCAGAGAAGGAGTATGGAGTGTAGCACAGAAGCCGGAAAGGAACATAAAAGGGAGTCTTTGGAAGTGTGACCAATTTACCTGAGGGGTTTCTGGACTACTCATTGGAAGGACACAGTGCCCGGGTGGGAAACTGTAAACCCTGGATTAAAAGACTGCGAGTAAACCTTTGAAAATGCACAAGAACTGTTTCCTGCATTATTACTCCGTCGCACACTCCACTCTGCTACATCTATCCTGCACCATAGCTTTACCTTACATCTACCTGCCCTTTGGGAAAGGGTACAGTCTTCCTGTAGAAGACTTATCATCTAGCTGCACAACACCATCCCTTCCAGAGGACCTGCACAGCAGCGCTGGTCACCCTGACCAGGTACTACAGTGGCGTCACGACAAACTACCGAACATTAATCCCCTGTAAATATCCCCATTTCAGTGAGCGCCCAGGCACGGACCGAGCTGTGCTACCCCTGACATTCCCCATAGAAATCAATGGGCTCGGTGCCGAGTACCCCAAAGCTGTGCGACTCAATGGACACTACTCACTTCAAACTTTCAAACAATTCAATGTTAAAAACATGGCAAAAATGAAAAACTATAGGGCAATCCGTGTATGATTATTTTTTTCATATTTTTTAATTTAAAACTGATGAGCACTGAATGAAAATCGTCACCCATTTTAACAGTGTTTCCACCATTTTAATGGTGTTATAAAGTAGAAAAATAAACAATCAAGAATTCTAATGTTTGAGATACATACAGCACCAAGGCTACGCATCTCGATCCAATCCTTTTCTTTGTTGACTTTTATTATTATTTTCAAAAACCTATGTCTACATTTTAATTTAATTTAGGACAACTGAACCAATTGAGCACATGACCCTTTCCATCAACTTAAATTATGAGGACATGTGTTTTGAAGAACGAGCTGTAGTTTTGAATTAGACCATCCATTTTATCATACTGAAAAACAGGAAACAAATTCTTTGAAAGTCCTGTGAAAGTAAAAAGACACCCACATGTTCTTGTTTGTGTAGTATTCATTTTATGGGGGAAAATGGCCTACCTGCTCCATATTAATATGGTTATCTGATTCTCTTAGCCAATACACTGTGTTCCAAATTATTAAGCAAATAATATTTTCTCAGATTTTCCCAAATTACCTATATGAATTTCAGTCATTGTAATTTTCCAGTCAAATAGCTATTAGAGTACAATTGAAAGGTTTTTGTACAAACTGCCTATGATAACAGTATATTTTTTAAAAAATAAAACACTCAAACTGCACTCAAAGTGCATGTTCCAAATTATTATGCACAGCAGAGTTTTCAACCTTTTCATTTTAATAAAGAACAAAAAAATGGTCATTTTTGAAATTATAAGCATTAGCAGGTTATTACAAACTGAAATCAAACAGTTTTCAACTCAAAACTTTATTCTAGGTGATGTTACATTTGCACATAGGACCCCTTGTTCGAAAGTAGTTTCTGAACTCTCTCGTCCATTGAATTTGTCAGGTTTTGGATGGTTTCTGCTTCATCCCTGCAGTCTGTGAGCCCTCGCGGGCAGGGTCCTCTCTCCTTCTGTACTTGTGTGTCCTTGTCCAGCACATGTTTATTGTACCTGTCTATATTTTTCCCCTTTTCATATGTAAAGCGCCATGGAATAAATGGCGCTATATAAATGTATAATAATAATAATAATAATTGTTTTGCATGAGGACAGAATACCCTCCCAGAGCTGTTGGTTAGATGTGAACTGCCTCCCGCCATCATAGACACTCCTTTTGATGATGCTCCAGAGGTTCTCAATGGGGTTGAGGTCAGGGGAGCATGGGGGCCACACCATAAGTTTGTCCCCTTTTATGTCCATAGCAGCCAGAGATGCAGATGTGTTATGTGCAGCATGAGACGGTGCATTATCATGCATGAAAATGATCTTGCTGCAGAATGCATGGTTCTTCTTCTTGAACCATGGCAGGAAGTGTTGTTTGAGAAACTCAACATACACTATGGAGTTCATCTTTACCCCTTCAGGGATCCTAAAGGGGCCGGCAATCTCTCTCCCCATGATTCCAGCCCAAAACATTACTCCACCTCCTCCTTGTTGGCCCCGCAGCTGTGTTTGCATGGGGTGTCCATCAACCAGCCATCCTCCACTCCATCCATCTGGACCATCGAGTGCTGTACAGCACTCATTGGTGAACAAAAGAGTTTTGAAGTCATTGTTCATGTATTGTTTGGCCCACTGGAGCCGTTTCTGCTTGTGTGCAGTGGATAGAGGAGGTCGACAGGATGGCTTACGCACTGCTGCAAACCTCTGAAGGAGGCACGTTGGCTCAGATGGAGGCACGTTGGATCGTGTCTTTGGACACCATGGTGCCCAATGGCCTAAATGAATCATTAAGTTTCGCCTCTTTTTTGTAGGATGTTGTTCCCTCTTTTTGGATATCCGTCATTTTTGGTTGTCTTTTCGTGTTTTTTTCCTGTATATATTTTTAAATTTTTGTTTTTAATTTAATCTCTTTTATGTCTTTCACAGTTTATTTGTTATATTCATGTGGTGGATCTCGACCTCGTACCGAGCTCTCCTTATGATGACCCTATGCACGGAATGCACAACTGCACTTTATGTGGATATCCATGTATAATTGTTATATTATGGAATGTCATGTAACTATGTATCTGCGCTTGTTAATATATTTGCACTTTAATGTACTGTGACATTTCATGTTATATTTGGGTGGATTATTGATTACATGGAAGTTTAACCCGTTACTTTATTGTGCATCTTCTGTTCGTTTGAGTCCCATATACTTACCTCTTACATTTTTATATAACAGTGTCCGATAGTGCGCATGCCCCGTTGTTTTTCCCAGGTGTCCTCCGCGGTGGGGGGTCTCTTGTGCCTCTGACGCGTGCCCAGGAATTGCTTCCGCGCATGCGCCTAGGGTATGACGTCCTGACCGCTGAGGTCCTTCGGATCTCTGCGGCGCATGCGCCAACAAGTCTAACGTGATCATGTGATTCATGTAGGGGAGGTATTTGAAAGGTCCTTTTTCCACATTATCACCATCCCCTTGAGAAAGCGGCGTCCCACGCCAGCGAAACGTACGTCTGGGTGACACCCGGGGTGACATCCTTTGGGTGATCTCTCTCCTGTTCTGTTACCATCTTACCGGTGAGCACATTAGTCCTTTACTTGGCAGTGAGCACTTTTACAGGCTAGATCCGAGACATTGCATTTTTGTGGCTGTGCTCTATGGCTTTTTGAGTTATGCGATTTCCCATTTAATTCCTTGTTTTGTACTCAAGGGTTTATTTATTTATGGGTCATTTACCTTTTTGGTTGTCACTACTCACATCTGTCATTTTACATGTCATTAAGATATGTTCTTTTGCTCAGGAGTTTTTTTCACCCCTTGTGTTTTTGGTATTAATGTTATGGTATTTTGTTATTGATGTATCTTTGTCTTAATAAAGAATTAATTATTATTATTTTTACTTCAATATCCCCGATGACTCTTTGTTCTCTTGGTTTAAAAAAACCTCTGAAGGACCCTGCATCTTGCTGCTCGGGGGACATTGGAGGCACCAGCAGCTTCAAAAATTTGTCTGCTGCTATGACAAGGCTTTTTTGCCGCTGTTCTTTTAACCTGACGTAATTGCCTGTAGGAAAGAGTCCTCAATTTTCCCTTATCAGCACGCACACATGTGTACTGTGAATTAGCTACATACTTCTTGATTGTGCAATGATCACAATGAAGTGTCTTGGCAATGTTGATTGTAGTCATGCCTTGACCTAAACACTCCACAATTTGTTGCTTCTCAGCAGCCGGCACATCCTTTTTCTTTCCCATTTTGGCAGCTTAATAATGTGGGACAGCTTTAGTCTTGCCTTTCATTGGACACACCTGCCAAACTAATTAGCACAGGTGTCTGCAATTGCTTACAGTGATATAAAGAGCCCTGATATACATCACCATCAATGAGTTTAACTGACAAACAAAATAATTCTTACCTTATCATTCCTAAACAATTTTTGCATAATAATTTGGAACACAGTGTATGATTATATAAATACTAAATTTAGCCATGTTTTTATTACTTTATTGGTGAAAAAAAATCATAGTTTTGAAAAAAAAATATTTGCGTGGTCAATTTCTCAGACCATTATTTTTTTTACTTTTCTGTTCATAGACTAGTTTAATGCCTATTTTTTTGGCTAAGCTGATGTTTTCATTGATACCATTTGTGGAATATTCAGGATTTTAATAACGTTTATTTAATTTTTTTTTTAAACCCAGCGACTGAAAAATTGCATTTTTGCCATTTTTTTTCCCTTTAGGCTACTTTCACACATCAGTCTTTTGCTGTCAGGTGCGATCCGGCATTTTTTTGTAAAACAGGATCCGGCGAAATCGAATGCATTTTTTTCCATTGACTTATATTAGCGCCGGATCGCGCCGCATGACCTTGCGGTTCGTCCGGTTTTTGCCGGATCCGGCTAATTGTCTCATTCCGGCGTCTGGAAAAAACCGGCTACAGTAACGTTTTTTGTCTCTGGCGAAAAAGCCGGAAGTGTGGGGTCCGGCGCTTCCAGCTTTTTGTTACAATGAAATTCTATGAGTGCCGCAATGCGCCGGATCCATTTTTTCATCTGAGCATGCTCAGAAGTTGTCCAGCCCACAGCAAACATATATAAAGCATGCCAGTGGGACCCTCTGTCATAACCATTCAGCCATACAAGAAGGTAGTTTCCAGCCGCTGGAAAAGGCAGCAGCCATTATCTCAGCAGCAGCAGTGATCATCATCTAGTGCCCAGGATCTGACGCCACGAGCAGTATCACACGCCATACGGTAAATATCACACACCCCATTCCATAAAAATGTTAACATGTATAACCAATTTTTGTGTTTCAGCCAGGGCCATGCAATATCAATATATTCATTGCATTTTTTTCTCTTTATTCCACAGCAGAGTCCGCCCTGCAGCAGCAGCAGAAGAAGAAACAGAGTCCGGGCGGCAGCAGCAGCAGGACAGTACGCCAGCAGCAGATGCCAGACAGTAAATATCACACACCCCATTCCAAAAAAAATGTTAACATGTATAACCAATTCTTGTGTTTCAGTCAGGGCCATGCAATATCAATATATTCATTGCATTTTTTTCTCTTTATTCCACAGCAGAGTCTGCCCTGCAGCAGCAGCAGAAGAAGAAACAGAGTCCGGGTGGCAGCAGCAACAGGACAGTACGCCAGCAGCAGACGCCAGACGGTAAATATCACACACCCCATTCAAAAAAAATGTTAATATGTATAACCAATTTTTGTGTTTCAGCCAGGGCCATGCAATATCAATATACTCATTGCATTTTTTCTCTTTATTCCACAGCAGAGTCTGCCCTGCAGCAGCAGCAGCAGCAGCAGAAGAAGAAACAGGGTCTGGGCGGCAGCAGCAGCAGGACAGTACGCCAGCAGCAGACGCCATACGGTAAATATCACACACCCCATTCCATAAAAATGTTAACATGTATAACCAATTTTTGTGTTTCAGCCAGGGCCATGCAATATCAATATATTCATTGCATTTTTTTCTCTTTATTCCACAGCAGAGTCCGCCCTGCAGCAGCAGCAGAAGAAGAAACAGAGTCCGGGCGGCAGCAGCAGCAGGACAGTACGCCAGCAGCAGATGCCAGACAGTAAATATCACACACCCCATTCCAAAAAAAATGTTAACATGTATAACCAATTCTTGTGTTTCAGTCAGGGCCATGCAATATCAATATATTCATTGCATTTTTTTCTCTTTATTCCACAGCAGAGTCTGCCCTGCAGCAGCAGCAGAAGAAGAAACAGAGTCCGGGTGGCAGCAGCAGCAGGACAGTACGCCAGCAGCAGACGCCAGACGGTAAATATCACACACCCCATTCAAAAAAATGTTAACATGTATAACCAATTTTTGTGTTTCAGCCAGGGCCATGCAATATCAATATACTCATTGCATTTTTTCTCTTTATTCCACAGCAGAGTCTGCCCTGCAGCAGCAGCAGCAGCAGCAGAAGAAGAAACAGGGTCTGGGCGGCAGCAGCAGCAGGACAGTACGCCAGCAGCAGACGCCAGACGGTAAATATCACACACCCCATTCAAAAAAAATGTTAACATGTATAACCAATTTTTGTGTTTCAGCCAGGGCCATGCAATATCAATATACTCATTGCATTTTTTCTCTTTATTCCACAGCAGAGTCCACCCTGCATCAGCAGCAGCAGAAACTGAGTCTGGGCTGCAGCAGCAGGACAGCATGTCTTCTTCTGGGAGCCCTCCTTCGCATCATCAGCGTTTACAGGTAAAAAATTTTTTTTTTTTTTTTTTTTTTTAGGTATTCCACAATCCATCTCTGATATGTGGATATATCTACTAATCAACATTTTTTTTATAACAGGAATCTGAAGCTGTAGAGGTGCTCCCAGAAGAAGAACGAAGGGGTGGAGAGATACCCGGAGTGGGCTCGCAATTCGTAAGTTTCCTGCATCCATCGCAGAAGCACAACATCACACTACACACAACACATAGAAAACAATTTAGTACAGACATCACACTGCACACAACACATATGCCTACATCCAAGCACATATTTTTTTTTCTTTTTTATAGTCTTCTGAATCTGTTGCTCTATCAAGAGGTCCCCGCAGTGCCTCCCAGGGTCGTCGGCGTGAGCGACACAGCGGTCTCTATTGTGTAAGTAACCGTATATTTTTTGTGTTTTTTTTTTGTTTTTTACATTTTTGTTTGTATTTTTTTCCCTCTTTTTTTTACTTTTCTTGGTAGTTTTGAGGCTAATGTTTTTTTTCTCTTTTTCTTTAACAGGCTTCACAGCGTGCTCCCAACTCTGACAGTGAGGAGGGGGGATCAATCGATCTGATCCGAGTAAGGGAGCCACTGTGGAACATGAGAGACCGCCGCCATGCCAATCTGATAGTGACCCATCGGCTCTGGGAGGAAATCTGTTCACAACTCGTGGACCGCTGGGAGAACCTCGATGCTCGGGCCCAGATTCAAATGCGTAAGTATTAGTGTTGAGCATTCCGATACCGCAAATATCGGGTATCGGCCGATACTCGCGGTATCGGAATTCTGATTCTGAGTTCCGATATTTTTTGCATATCGGATACCGGAATCGGAATTTTCCTGTAAAGTATATGGGGAGTTCCTGTGTCACAGAAGAAAGTACGTGACACAGGAACTTCCCGAAAGTGTCACTGTAAGTGTCAGTCGGGTCTGTCAGGAGTCAGGACTCAGCACTTACCTGGCAGAAGATCCCCGGTGGTCACGTCATGGATGGCCGGCCATTACCCTCTCCCTGGTGGTAATGTGCAGCTTCTCGCGATAACTGCACGTGACTGCCGGGTACTGGGTAATCTCGGCCAGCTGTACTCTCGCGACAGCTGGCTATAAAGAAGTCCAGATGATGTCACCGCCGGGAATCTCCTCCGGTAAGCAGCTCTGCTGTGTCTGGATGTCAGGCTGAGCCTGGCATCCAGATGTAGCAGAGCTGGACTCGTCGTGGGACACTCGTTATCTTGGACTACGTCGGACAGGGAGTATTTGTGTTGGTTTGTTATTTTTGTTTTTTTACAGGAGATCGATGGCGTCACAGGATGAGAGTACAATAAAAATAATGAAAACTGTGTTGAGTCTTATTTCATTAAAAGACTTTATTCTGGCTGTGTATTTTTTTAAAAATTTACAAACTTTATGATTAATAATGGATCGGTGTCTTATTGACGCCTCTCCATTATTAACCGGGCTTATTGTCACCGTTCAATCAAAGGTGACATTAACCCCTTATTACCCCACTTGCCACCGCTACAGGGCAAGTGGGAAGAGCCGGGTAAAGTGCCATAATTGGCGCATCTTTGGATGCGCCAATTGTGGGGCTGCTGCAGTCTGGTATTTTTAGGCTGTTGAGGGCCAAAATCCATGGGCTTTGTGTTATGTTTAGGTAGCTGAGGAGAAAAAGCAAAAACGGCAATAAACCAGAGAGGCAGGAACCTATTGGATTGCAGTAACCTGAACTAACCAAACAAGTAGAGGTAGCCGTGGTGCGTTCCTACGTTGATCCTAGACGCCTCGTCGCAGCCTGAGAGATAACTACACCTAAAGGCAGAAAGAGGAAAGCTATCTGCCTCGGAGCAGATCCCCAAAGAAAATAGGAAGCCCCCAAACATGTAATGGCGGTTTACAAGAAGAAGCACGGACACAGACAGAAAATAGAATGAGCAAACGCTGGGGCCCAATCTGTCTAGACAGAAAAGTACAGGAAAGAATTCTGACTGCAATCCAACAAAAACCCCTAAAAAAACCAAATTTTTTGATTGCAAAAACACCTGAGATCACACGATCTCTACCACCTAAATCAGATCTCTGGTGTAACAAAACTAAGCTGAAGCTACTGAAAAAAACCAGGAAAAAGCAAATGAACAAATAACAGTGTCTACAGATAAACTGAGAGGAGCACAGGCCTCAGGAGGGCACCCAGCTGACCTCCACAAAAGTGTAGAGAACTATGAAAAAAGCAAGCACAAAAATAAAAGCAGAAAATATCTTATCTGAAAGCAGCAGATGCATGCAAAACTCAGCAAACTTCCAAATGAACCAGGAACCACAATTGAGACAAGAGCAATTGATCACCGGCAACCATCATGGGAGGGAACCTCCCTTATATCAGTCCAGTCAGTGATCCCAGATTGCCATTCCTCGCTGGAAGGTTCAGTAGTGTCTGTAACCAACAGAGGGAGCCTCTGCTCAGAAACCATCTCTAGCACATTCATAACAGTACCCCCCACTTGAGGAGGGGTCACCGAACCGTCACTTGTGCAACCAGGCCGATCAGGATGAGCTCGGTGATAGGCACGGATCAGTCTCCTGGCATGGATGTCCGAAGCAAACACCCAAGAATTGTCCTCCTGACCATAACCTCTCCACTTAACCAAATACTGGAGTTTCTGTCTAGAAAAACAAGAATCCAATATTTTCTCAACCACATACTGCAGATTGCCCTCAACCATAACAGAGTCAGGAGGCGCAGCCATAGGAACCAGTGGCTTGACAAACCTCTTCAATAAGGACTTGTGGAACACGTTATGGATCTTAAATGTCCCTGGAAGAAGCAAATGGAAGGAAACAGGATTAAGAATCTCCATGATCTTATAAAGTCCAATGAACCTAGGCTTAAACTTTGGAGATGCAAGCCTCATAGGGATATTTCTTGAGGAGAACCAAACCAAGTCCCCCACTTTAAACCGGGACCATCAGTTCTATGCCGGTTGGCAAACCGTTGGGCCTTCTCCTGAGAGAGAGACAACCTCTCCACTACCTGTTCCCAAATCTGCTGCATTCGCTCCACAACAGAGTCAACACCCGGACAGACAGAAGCCTCCGCCTTTCCCCGAAGAAAATCGAGGATGAAACCCAGAATTGCAGAAAAATGGAGACATCAAGGTGGCAAAGCTAGCCTATTATTAAGAGCAAACTCATCCAAAGGCAAAAAACAGACCCAGTCATCTTGATCAGCAGACACAAAACATCTCAAATAAGTCTCCAAGGTCTGGTTTGTTCTCTCAGTTTGTCCATTGGTCTGAGGATGAAAAGCAGAGGAGAAAGATAAATGAACACCAAGTTTAGAACAAAATGTCCTCCAAAATCTGGAAACAAACTGAACTCCTCTGTCAGACACAATGTTCTCCGAAATGCCATGTAACCGAACCACGTGCTGAAGGAACAAAGGCACCAATTCGGAGGAGGAAGGTAACTTAGGTAATGGCACAAGATGTATCATCTTGGAAAACCTATCACAGATTACCTAGATAACGGTCATTCTCTGAGAAACAGGGAGGTCGGAAATAAAATCCATAGAGATATGGGTCCATGGCCTCTTGTGCACAGGTAATGGCATTAATAAACCACTAGAGCGAGAGCAAGACTTGGAGCGAGAGCAAGTCCCACAGGACTGCACAAATTCCCTGACGTCACGAGTCAAAGTAGGCCACCAAAAGGACCGACTCACCAAGTCTCTGGTACCAAAAATCCCTGGATGACCAGCCAATGCGGAACAATGAATCTCAGACATCACACTCTTCTTCCACTGGTCTGGGACAAACAATTTCCCAATAGGGCAGTGCTCAGGTTTATCCTCCTGACACCCTTCCAGAGCCAGTCTCAAATTGGGCGAGATGGCGGAAAGTACTACACCCTCTTTCAAAATAACAGCAGGATTAGATAACTCAGGAGAGTCTGCAAAGAAACTCCTCAAGAGGGAATCCGTCTTAACATTCTTAGTGCCTGAAAGAAAAGAAACCACAAAATTAAAACATGTGAAAAACAAGGCCCACCTGGCTTGTCTAGGATTAAGTCGCTTGGCTGATTCGAGATAAACCAGGTTCTTATGGTCCGTGAGGACCACCACCTGATGTTTGGCTCCTTCCAGCCAATGTCTCCACTCTTCAAAGGCCCACTTCATGGCCAATAACTCCCGATTACCCACGTCATAATTACGTTCAGTTGGAGAAAATTTTTGAGAGAAAAAGGCCCAAGGGTTACTCTTAGAGGTCTCTGGATCTCTTTGGGACAAAAACGGCACCTGCCCCAATTTCAGAGGCATCAACCTCCACCTGAAACGGTAGAGAAACATCAGGCTGCCGTAGAACAGGAGCAGAAGCGAATCTCTGCTTAAGTTCCTGAAACGCAGAAACTGCCTCAGGAGGCCAATTCACCACATCAGAACCCTTTTTGGTCAAATCAGTCAATGGTTTAACAATACCGGAGAAATTACCAATAAATTTACGATAAAAATTGTCAAAACCCAAAAATCTCTGAAGAGCCTTTAATGAAGTAGGTTGGACCCAATCACAGATGGCCTGAACCTTGACCGGGTCCATTTCAATAACAGACGGAGACAAAATGAATCCCAGAAATGAGACCTTCTGTACGCCAAAAAGACACTTTGATCCCCTCACATACAGTTCATTCTCTCTCAAAATCTTGAATACAGTCCGAACATGTTTCACATGAGAGTCCCAGTCATTGGAAAAAATCAAGATATCATCCAAATAAACAATCAGAAATTTATCCACAAAATCCCTGAAAATATCATTCATGAAGGATTGGAAGACGGAAGGAGCATTAGTGAGCCCAAAGGGCATCTCTAGGTACTCAAAATGCCCCTCTGGGGTATTAAACGCCGTCTTCCATTCATCCCTGTGCTTAATGCGAATAAGGTTATACGCCCCCTGAGGTCAAGCTTGGTAAACCAACTAGCACTTTTCACTCTGGAAAACAGGTCAGAAATCAAGGGTAACGGATATTGATACTTCACAGTGATCTTATTCAAGAGACGATAATCAATACACGGCCTCAATGAACCATCCTTTTTGGCCACAAAGAAAAAAACAGCGCCCAAGGGTGAAGAGGATGGTCTGATATGACCCCTCTCCAATGACTCCTTGATATAAGATCGCATAGCATCGTGTTCAGGTACAGAAAAGTATAAAAAAGCGACATTTAGGAAATTTACCACCAGGCACTAATTCAGTAGAGCAATCATATCTCCTGTGAGGGGGCAAGGATGCGGATTTACTTTCACTAAACACATCCGAAAAATCAGTCAAAAAGTCAGGAACATCCTGAGACTGGGGAGAGGCAGAAAAAACAGATGTGTCAGCATTAACACATTGGAAGCCCCAACTGGTCACAGACACAGATTTCCAATCCAAAACAGGATTATGAGACTGTAACCAAGGGAAACCTAGTACAATAATGTCATGCAGATTATGCAGCACCAGAAATTTGCAACTCTCCTGATAATCTGGTTCAACCCTCATTATCACCTGAGTAGAAAACTGGGGTTTATTCTCCGCCAAAGGGGTAGAGTCAATGCCCAGTAGGGGAATAGACTTCCGCAGGGGTATCATGGGAAACCCACAACGTTTGGCAAAGTCAAAATCCATCAGGTTAATAGCTGCTCATGAATCAACAAAAGCCTGAGCAGAAAATGTGGACAGGGAGCAAATCAGGGTAACAGTCAACAGAAATTTAGTCTGAACACTACCCAAGACAACTGAGCGTGCAAAACGTCTTCCCCGCTTAGGGCAGACGGAAAGAGCATGAGAGGCGTCACCACAGTAGAAACATTACCCATTGCGCTTTCGAAACTCATGACGCTGTGCCCCAGAAATCACTTCATCATACTGCATGGGCCCAGGAGCTGGCTCACAAGGCAACACCATCTCACGCATACCTCTGCGCTCACGCAAACGTCTTTCAATTTAAATAGCCAATGACATAGAATCATTGAGACCACCATACCATCCTTTACATTCTCTGACAGCCCTTTTCGAAAAAGGGCTGCCAAAGCATCATCATTCCATTTGGTCAGGACTGCCCACTTTCAGAATTTCTGACAGTACAACTCAGCGTCTTCAAGACCCTGATTTAATGCCAACAAGGTTTTTTCAGCTTGATCAGTGACATTAGGTTCATCGTACAATAACCCCAGAGCCAGAAAAAATACATCAATATCATACAAAACAGGATCCCCAGGTGTCAGGGAAAAAGCCCAATCCTGAGGGTCGCCGCGCAGGAGAGAGATGAAAATTTGAACCTCCTGTGCTGCGCTCCCCGAGCACTTAGGTTTTAAGGCAAAAAACAACTTACAGTTATTTTTGAAATTCAGTAATTTAGCCCGATCCTCCAAAAACAAATCTGGCATGGGAATCCTTGGTTTCACAACCGGCAACCTAGCAAGATAGGTAGCAATACTCCGAACCTCAGTGGCAAGCTGATCCACACGGCCAGACAACTGTGCAAGCTCCATTGAGAGAGAGAGAAAAAAAAATCCTCCTCAGTACCTAGAGAAAAAGAGGGAAAAAATGCAACAAACAGGAAAAAAAAATCTCTGACAACTCTGACAACTTTTTTTTTTCTTTCCACACTATTTTTCCCTTCTGTGAGTACGATATATTTTTCAGTTTGGCCGGTGATACTGTTATGTTTAGGTAGCTGAGGAGAAAAAGCAAAAATGACAATACACCAGAGAGGCTGGAACCTTTTGGATTGCAGTAACCTGAACTAACCACACAACTAGAGGTAGCCGTGGAGCGTTCCTACGTTGATCCTAGACGCCTCGTCACAGCCTGAGAGATAACTACACCTAAAGGCAGAAAAAGGAAAGCTATCTGCCCCGATGCAGATCCCCAAAGAAAATAGGAAGCCCCCAAACATGTAATGGCGGTTAGACAAGAAGAAGCACGGACACAGACAGAAAATAGAATGAGCAAACGATGGGGCCCAATCTGTCTAGACAGAAAAGTACAGGAAAGAATTCTGACTGCAATCCAACAAAAATCCCTTAAAAATACCAACTCTTCTGATTGCAAAAACACCTGAGATCACACGATCTCCACCACCTAAATCAGATCTCTGGTGTTACAAAACTAAGCCGCAGCCACTGAAAAAACAGGAAAAAGCAAATGAACAAATAACAGTGGCTACAGATAAACTGAGAGGAGCACAGGCCCCAGAAGGGGACCCGGCTGACCTCCAAAAAAGTGCAGAGAACTCTGAAAAAAGCAAGCCCAAAAATAAAAGCAGAAAATATCTTATCTGAAAGCAGCAGATGCAGGCAAGACTCAGCAAACTTCCAAATGAACCAGGAACCACAATTGAGACAAGAACAATTGCCATTCCTTGCTGGAAGGTTCAGCACTGTCTGTAACCACCAGAGGGAGCCTCTGCTCAGAAACCATCTCTAGCACATTCATAACAGCCTTGACAGTCTTTTAATACCAGGCCTCAGTAGTCTGCTTCATCTGGCTGGTTAACAAAAATAGGGGGACCCCCACGCCATTTTTTTTCGAGGGGATCCCCTATTTTTGTTAACCAACCAAGATAAGCAGATTGCTGTGCTTGGTATTATCAGGCTTGCAAGGTTCATGGATCTTGGATCCTTAACAGCCTTAAATACCAGGCCTCAGTAGTCTGCTTCATCTGACTGGTTAAAAAAAATAGGGGGACCCCACACTATTTTTTTTACGAAGGGATCCCCTATTTTTGGTAATCAGTTCAGTTCAGGTCAGCCGGGATTCCCTCTGACGTCACTGATGCTGTGAAAGGTTTAATGTTTACTGCAGGGACCGCAGCTAATGCTGCCAGCCTCGCAGTAAACCCCCGAATGAATCATCTCTTCTCCTGCCTGACAGGAGAGGAAGTGATTAGTGTGGAAAGCTTAATTGATTGCTTCCCACTTTTACCTTAGGTCAGCCAGGGACACCGTACAGCATCAGTGACATCAGAGGGAATCCCGGCTGACCTGAAGTGAAAGTGGGAAGCAATCGATTAAGCTTCCCACACTAATCACTTCCTCTCCTATCAGCCAGGAGAGGAGATGATTCATTCGGGGGTTTACTGCGAGGCTGGCAGCATTAGCTGCGGTCCCTGCAGTAAACATTAACTCTTTCAGAAGGATTACATCGGGGGACCTGACTGAACACCGGATAGGTAAGAATAATATTGCTTTATTATTTTATTTTTATTACAGGTGAACAAGGGCTTCGAATGGATGTACCTGGAAAATAAAATATGGTCAAAAACTGTTTCATTATTTCATTAAAATGATTTTTAATTAAAGTGTGTGTGTTTTATTTTTATCCAAGAAATATCGTCACTCCTTGCGGAGATCAACATGCTAAGCATGCAGATGAGGAGACTTAAAGCCGCAATGCTCCTCTGGGAAATATGCTAATTATGAAAATTGTCTCTTCAGAGAGGAAGAGAGCTAGAACTCTAGTGCCACCTTTTGGAAGGTAGCAATCCTACAAGTCAATGTCGACCCTTTAACGAGCCTTATCACATGACCTAGGATAATAGCCAAACCAGAATCTCAATTTGCAGACACTGTGTTTCGGGGTTCAGCCCCTCGTCAGTGCAAAGCGGAGATGTGGTTTGGCTGTGTGAGAGGCGTCAGACCATTGTCCAAGAAATATCGTCACTCCTTGCGGAGATCAACATGCTAAGCATGCAGATGAGGAGACTTAAAGCCGCAATGCTCCTCTGGGAAATATGCTAATTATGCAAATTGTCTCTTCAGAGAGAAGAGAGCTAGAACTCTAGTGCCACCTTTTGGAAGGTAGCAATCCTACAAGTCAATGTCGACCCTTTAACGAGCCTTATCACATGACCTAGGATAATAGCCAAACCAGAATCTCAATTTGCAGACACTGTGTTTCGGGTTCAGCCCCTCGTCAGTGCAAAGCGGAGATCTGGTTTGGCTGTGTGAGAGGCGTCAGACCATTGTCCAAGAAATATCGTCACTCCTTGCGGAGATCAACATGCTAAGCATGCAGATGAGGAGACTTAAAGCCGCAATGCTCCTCTGGGAAATATGCTAATTATGCAAATTGTCTCTTCAGAGAGGAAGAGAGCTAGAACTCTAGTGCCACCTTTTGGAAGGTAGCAATCCTACAAGTCAATGTCGACCCTTTAACGAGCCTTATCACATGACCTAGGATAATAGCCAAACCAGAATCTCAATTTGCAGACACTGTGTTTCGGGGTTCAGCCCCTCGTCAGTGCAAAGCGGAGAACCAGATCTCCGCTTTGCACTGACGAGGGGCTGAACCCCGAAACACAGTGTCTGCAAATTGAGATTCTGGTTTGGCTATTATCCTAGGTCATGTGATAAGGCTCGTTAAAAGGTCGACATTGACTTGTAGGATTGCTACCTTCCAAAAGGTGGCACTAGAGTTCTAGCTCTCTTCCTCTCTGAAGAGACAATTTTCATAATTAGCATATTTCCCAGAGGAGCATTGCGGCTTTAAGTCTCCTCATCTGCATGCTTAGCATGTTGATCTCCGCAAGGAGTGACGATATTTCTTGGACAATGGTCTGACGCCTCTCACACAGCCAAACCAGATCTCCGCTTTGCACTGACGAGGGGCTGAACCCCGAAACACAGTGTCTGCAAATTGAGATTCTGGTTTGGCTATTATCCTAGGTCATGTGATAAGGCTCGTTAAAGGGTCGACATTGACTTGTAGGATTGCTACCTTCCAAAAGGTGGCACTAGAGTTCTAGCTCTCTTCCATTTTTATTTTTATTTCATGCAATAGGATTAATAATTGATAGTTGTCAAATTGACAGCTCTCAATTATTAACCTGGCTTAAAGTCACCTATCAATAGCAAGGTGGATTTAACCCATTATTAACCCATTCGCCACCGCTACAGGGCAATGGGAATAGACGGGCTAAGTGCCAGAAAGGGCTAATCTAATTATAGATTTGCCTTTTCTGGGGTGTCTGAGGGCATTTTTTTTCAACAATTTTACACCTCATATATATATATATATATATATATATATATATATATATATATTTATATGCATGTCATTGTGACACATATATATATGTATATATATATATATATATATATATATATATATATATACATATATATATGTTTATAGTACATACACTTCTACATAGTAAAATAGCCGCTGATTCAATTGCCGGCTTTTGTGAAATTACAGACCCGACATGAAGTGACACATGGTTTACATACAGTTAACCATGTCATTTCATGTAGTTTGATATATGTTTTTCACTACCAATTACATGAGTGTATGTGTGCAAAATTTCACACATGTAGGGGTTAATAAAAGGTGTAAATTCGTTGAAAAAAAATGCGTGGGCTCCCGCACTATTTTCTCAACCAGACAGACAAAGCCAGCGAGTGGGGGCAGATAACAGCCCAGAGAGGGACCATTATTTTTGGCCCCCCCTGGCTACTAACATCTGTCCCCTGACACCCCAGAAAAGGCAAATCTCTAATTAGATTCGCCCTTTCTGGCACTTAGCCCATCTATTCCCATTGCGCTGTAGCGGTGGCGAATGGGTTAATAATGGGTTAAAGCCACCTTGTTATTGGAAGGTGACTTTAAGCCAGGTTAATAATTGAGAGCTAATTGAGAGACAACTATCAATTATTAATCCTATTGTATGAAATAAAAATAAAACACACACAATTTAATTAAAAATCATTTTAATGAAATAATGAAATAGTTTTTGACCATATCTTATTTTCCAGGTAAATCCATTTGAAGCCCTTCTTCACCTGTAATAAAAATAAAATATTAAAGCAACATTATTCTTACCTATCCGGTGTTCAGTCAGGTTGCCCGATGTAATCCTTCTGAAAGGGTTAATTTTTACTGCAGGCACTGCAGCTAATGCTGCCAGCCTCGCAGTAAACCCCCGAATGAATGAGTTCCGAATGAATGAGTGTGGAAAGCTTAATTGATTGCTTCCCACTTTCACTTCAGGTCAGTCGGGGACACCGCACAGCATCAGTGACATCAGAGGGATTCCCGGCTGACCTGAAGTGAAAGTGGGAAGCAATCAATGAAGCTTACCACAGTAATCAGTTCCTCTCCTGTCGCCAGGAGAGGAACTCATTCATTCGGGAGCTTACAGCTGAGCAGGCAGCATTATCTGCACTGCTTTGCTGTAAGGCAGTTAACCCTTTGAGAAGGATTACAGCGTGGGACCTGACAGAGCGGCGGATAGGTAAGAATAATGTTCTTTTATTATTTTTTCTTTGTTACAGGAGACCAAGGGCTTCGCAAGGATTACCAGTTAAATAAATGATGGTCAAAAAAATGTGTGTTTATTTCATTAAAATTATTTACTCTTCATGTGTATGTGTTTTTTTTATTTCCCTCAATAGGATTAATAATTGAGAGTTGTCAAATTGACAACTCTCAATTATTAACCTGGCTTAAAGTCACCTTTCAATAGCAAGATGGCTTTAACCCATTATTAACCCATTCGCCACCGCTACAGTGCAATGAATATAGACAGGCAAAGGGCCAGAAAGGGCGCATCTAATTATAGATTTGCCTTTTCTGGGGTGGCTGGGGGCAGATGTTAGTAGCCAGGGAGGGCACAAAATAAATGCACCCTCCCTCGGCTATTATTATCTGCCCCCACTCTCTGGCTTTGTCTGTCTGGTTTAGAAAATAGCGCGGGAGCCCACGCATTTTTTTTTCAACAAATTTACACCTTTAATTAACCCCTACATGTATGAAATTTTGTACACATTATTATTATTATTATTATCATTAATATTTATTTCTATAGCACCATTGATTCCATGGTGCTGTACATGAGAAGGGGTTACATACAAATTACAGGTATCACTTACAGTAAACAAACTAACAATGACAGACTGATACAGAGGGGAGAGGACCCTGCCCTTTCGGGCTTACATTCTACAGGATTGTGGGGCAGGAGACAGTAGGTCGGGGGGTTGCAGCAGTTCTGGTGTTGGTTGAGGCAATAACTCCGGTAGTGGTGAGGAGGCAGCAGGGTCATTGCAGGCTGTAGGCTTTCCTGAAGAGATGGGTTTTCAGGTTCCGTCTGAAGGATCCGAATGAGTTTGATAGTCGGATGTGTTGGGGCAAAGAATTCCATACATTCACATACATTCATGTAATTGTTAGTGAAAACCATATATCAAACTACATGAAATGACATGGTTAACTGTATGTAAACCATGTGTCATTTCATGTCAGGTGGTTCTGTAATTTCACAAAAGCTGGCAATTGAATCAGCGCTATTTTACTATATAGAAGTGTATGAACTATAAATATATGTATATATATATATATGTCACAATGACATGTGTATATATATATTGTAAGCTTTTCAGGGATATAGCTCTGGGATCGCCGTCTTGGGAAGACGGAGTGGCATAAAGAGAACATTCACAGACAGTAGTTCTGTTAAAAACTGGCCGCAACCAGTTTTATTAAAGTCCACGGTAAACAGAACATAATCAAAACCAAATCATAAACATAAAGCCTGGACTTCTCCAGCCACTAATTACACTTAGATAGATTTCCCTTTCTATGGGGTACAGACTCTAATAGTCTGTTCCCAAAACAACACATATGTTCAGTAGTTACTTAACCAGCGTGCAGCTCACATGAGGCTCCAATGGCGTCTGAAGTCAGATCCAGACTAAGAGAGAGAGCCCCCTCTGAACTTCCAAGCAGGTACTTATGGCTGTCTAATTAAGCAGCTGTATTCACTCTGGGCTGAACTGCAAACCTGTCCCAGATGGGAATGGAGTGAACACCGCACTGACAACCTACTTTTTATGCGCCCCAGCTAAGAAACCTGGGGGAGATATACACCCCGTCCAGTACGCACCCCTTCACTGTCTCACATATCCCCCCCCCTCTTCTCCAGACCAGAGAGCTGGTCCAAAACTCCAAAGAGACAGTGAACTCTGGACAAGGCATCAGCATTACCCTGTAACTTCCCAGGTCTATGCTCCAGCGAGAAATTGAACTCTTGAAGTGAAAGGAACCACCTTGTCACCCTGGCATTCCTTTCCCTGTTCTGCTTCATCCATGCCAGAGGAGCATGGTCTGATTGTAATTTAAATTTTCTACCCAAGAGGTAATAACGCAGGGAGTCCAGCGCCCACTTGATTGCGAGGCACTCTCGCTCCACAATGGCATAATTTTGTTCAGCCGGTGTCATTTTTCGACTTAGATACAGGACTGGGTGTTCTTCACCCTTCACGACCTGCGACAACACGGCCCCTAACCCCACATTAGAGGCATCAGTTTGAACCAAAAACTCTTCTCTAAAATTTGGGGTGACCAGAACTGGTCTTTGACACAAAGCTATTTTTAACGACAGAAATGCTTTTTCTGCCTCCGGATTCCAATTTATCATTTTTGACTTCCCCCCTTTTGTCAGGTCAGTCAATGGGGCAGCAATGGAGGCATAATTTGGTACGAATCTGCGATAGTACCCAGTGATGCCCAGAAATGCTTTGACCTGTCGTTTTGTGAGGGGTACAGGCCAGTTCCGAATTGCTTCTACCTTATCAATTTGTGGCTTGATCAGCCCCCTGCCAATAACATAGCCCAGATATTTGGCCTCTTCGAGGCCAATTGCACATTTCTCTGGGTTTATGTTCAGTCCAGCTCCGGCTATCGAGTCTAGGACGGCTTGCACCCTAGCGAGGTGGCTCTCCCAATCTGAACTGAAAATTACCACATCATCCAGGTAGGCAGCCGCATAGGCTCGATGCGGGCGCAGTATCTGGTCCATAAGCCGCTGAAAGGTAGCTGGGGCTCCATGCAACCCGAAGGGCATCACCAGATACTGAAACAAACCTTCCGGGGTTGCAAAGGCCGTTTTTTCTTTCGCTTCCTCCGACAGGGGTATCTGCCAGTACCCTTATGTCAGATCGAGGGTTGTAATATAACGGGCACCCCCTGACCTCTCGATTAGCTCGTCTACCCGTGGCATTGGGTATGCGTCAAACTTTGACACCTCGTTCAACCTTCTGAAATCATTACAGAACCTCCAGGTTCCATTAGGTTTTGGGATGAGTACAATCGGGCTACACCACTCGCTTTGGGCCTCCTCAATGACCCCGAGGTCTAACATGCGTTTAATTTCAGTAGAGACTATCTTTCTGCGGGCTTCTGGAATTCTGTACGGTTTTATCTTGACCTTAGTACCGGGCTCGGTCTCGACATGGTGTTTTATTAGAGAAGTCCGGCCGGCAAGTCAGAAAACCTTTTCTGATTTTTCTGCAGAAACTCCCGCACTTCCTGTTTTTGGTGCATGGACAACGTCTCTCCCATGGTCACAGGAGGTAGAGATGGTTTTACCCCTTTCTCTACTTCACCCGAGGCCAACAACGACTCTCTGTCCCTCCAGGGCTTGATCAGATTGATATGATACACCTGGTAGGGCTTCCGTCTCCCGGTTGGTGTACTTTGTAAGTAACCTCGCTCACTTTTTGTACGATCTC
>JARQOD010005993.1:0-45170 GCA_033576555.1 Oophaga sylvatica | reverse complement strand
AAACAAAAATACAATTTTCCCAAAACAATTTTTAAACAATTTTTAACCTCAATCTCCTTCCTCTTAAACACATACACGTTCCTCACATCCCACAACACCTCTTTTATACATGCAAGCATCAACCACAACACTCTCTCCTTTTCTCCACACATACCCAACCCAAACGTCAAAAAATTCACATCACACAACTCCTTACACAACGGGCCCAAGTCTGAAATCGCATACTGACAATTACAAAACAAATGCACCACACTCTCTCTCCCACCACATCCCCTCCTCGGACACATCTCACTCCTCACTAAACCCCGGATTTCTCTGGAACTCTCTCACCGGTAACACCTCATGCAATGACTGCCACACAATCTCGCTCTGTCTATTTGTCATACCATCCAAACGTACCTTCTTCCATACCTTCTGCACATCACTTCCTCTCACCATATTAATACCACATTCCATCTCTCTACACTCAATAATCCTATATACCGCTTTCGTCTTCTCTAACAACCTCACATCCACATCACACAGTTCATACTTCACCAAAAATTTGTAAACCCACACATACCACACAGGCACCTCAAAAGCCACTGGGCACCTTAGATCCCTTTCCCGCCACTTCAAACGGAACAGAAAACTTCCAAACAAATACCTGCACATACATGCACACTTCCCATCCATCCTAATCACACCCAATACAAACACCATAATATTCACGCCAAAAAATACATTCAAATTGGGGAATCCCAGCCCCCCCTTATCCATTCTCTTCATCACAACCTCTCTCCTTGCACGCTACATACTTGAACGCCAAAAAAATACAAACAAAACCCTATTTAATCTTCTAACACACATATAACCTGGTGGAAAAACCACCGCAACATGCAAAAAAATTGGTAACACCACACTCTTAATAACTAAAATTTTACCAAAAAATGTCAGATCTATCATCTTCCAAAAATTTAACTTGCGCTCCACTCTCTCTCTCACATCCACCCAACTTTCCTCTCCATCCAACTTCTCTGAAAATTTCACACCCGCACCTTTATCGGTCCACTCACCACATTCACCCCAATATCATTGCTCAGAGTCCTCCCACCAAAAATCTTACATTCAGTCTTCTCCCAATTCACTTAAAACGCAGAAGCTCCACAAATAATGGATACCAACAACTTCAGACGACGCACCGAACACTCTGAATCACACAATACACACACATCATCCATGTAGCCATTCACCTTCCACTCCCTCCCCCCCGCCCCCGGCACTTGCACACCCCGAATCACCTTATCTTTCGTCAACATACACAACGGCTCAATCGCTCAAATGAACACGACAGGGGACAATGGGCACCCCTGCCGTACACCGGAAAACACATTCACTCTCCTCCCTACATTCCCATTCAACAAAACACAACTATAAATATTTTTATACAAACTTCTCACTCTCCCAACAAACTCAGCCGGAAAACCCATCTTCACCAACACTCTAAACAGAAAACCATGCGCCAACCTATCATACGCCTTCTCAAAATCCAAACTCAACACATACACCCCCTTCTTACGGTTCAAACAGTCCCACGAACAATCTCTCAGCATACACACACCCTCATGTAACCGCCTTCCAGGCACCGCACAACACTGCTCCTCACCCACCACACTCCCAACCACATCACGCATCCTATTTGCCAGAAGCTTCGCATAGATCTTATAATCACAATTAAGCAACGTGATCGGCCTCCAGTTTTTTTAGATTTTTCAAATCACCTTTTTTTGGCAACAGCACAACCACTCCTGCACGCATACCATTCGTCACCTCTGCATTCGCCCACATATACTTACATACATCCACAAAATCCTTCCCAATCACATCCCACGATAAAATTCCACCGGGAGACCATTATCCCCCGGCATTTTATTCAGCGCCATGCTACACACCACCTTCCATATTTCTTCACTCGTCACCTCCCCCATCAAACTCTCCCTTTCTGTCTCATTCAATCTATTTTCCAAAACACTCAGCACATCACTCTCCAAACCTTCATCCCTCCATTTCACTGCATGCAAATCATCATAAAACTTTGCCACTTCCTCACATAAGTCCGCACCACTCACTTCATTTCCATCCACTCCATTCAAAACACTCATGCTCTGTCTTTTTCCTAAAACTTTCTTGAAAAAAAACAGCGAACACTTCTCATTTTTTTCCAAGTTCTCTATTTTAGCCATATACACAATACTCCCCCTCTGTCTCTCAAAAACTCGTTCACTTCTTTTTTCACTCTCAACAAATCTTCACTCACATCCATCCCTCCCTCTCTTAGCTTATATAACACACTCAGTCTTGCATTCAACCCAGCAAACCTTTCTCTCTTAGCAGCTGCACACTTGTAACCAAGTTTTTTTTAAAAAAAACCTTGGTTTTCCATTTAACCCAATCCCACCATTCACACACATTACTGAATTCACTTCTGCTCTCACACCACTCCTTATGGTGTCTCTCATACTCCTCTCTCACCTCCACTCCCTCCAGCAAACTCACATTCAGCTTCCATACACCTTTCCCAGTTACCTCCTCAGTATGCACATCCACTTCACACTTCATACACACATGATCTGAAAATGGCACACTCTCCTGTGCATAACTAACAGCAATCAGGTTTCTTGAAACAAAACAATTGTCCAGTCTAGACGCCACCCTCCCACTCTCAGAAAAAAAAGTATTTAACAATGGAGTTACTTTACACTCCCTCTGCATATCCCTCAAACCAAAATTACTCACCATGTCCATTAACTCTTTCCTTGACACATCCACATTCACCTTTCCCACATCAACATTCATATCACCCACAATCACAACAGGCACTCTACCTGGAATAAAAAACTTAATTTTTTCAAATAAAACTTTACGCTCCTGTTTTTCCACAGGAGCATACACATTAATAACACTAAAACGAATATTTCTAAACTCAAAATTTGCCAACACGCATCTCCCAACCTCAATCACCATATAGTTACACAAACTCACATTACGCCCCTTCACCAAAAAACCAACACCGTCATTTCTATTACATGCACTCCCTGACCACACAGACGCACCATGAGGCCATTCACTCCCCTTCACACCATCCACAATCCCACACTCAAAAATGGCCGCACGCCGCAACTTATTTTTAAAAACCCTCACATTTTGAGATAGAATTCTAACACCCATACTAAACACAAAACAAAAAGCTTAAAAAAAACACTTGTCCAAAGAAGCCAAAAAAGGAAAAAAAAATACAAAAACAACCTACAGATATAACTTGACACACATTACATAAAACACACAAAAAAACAGATAGCCATTCCTTAAAGAGCAAAGCTATGTACACAAAAAAACCCTACCTGGCTACTGGAAAAGTAAAACGTACTTAACCAGTACCGCCAGTGTCCTCCTCCACCATTTGTGCCGAGCAGCTTTCTGAGCCGCTGGCCTCCATATACTCCTCCACCCGTGCCTTTTTCTGCCCAGTCTTCCTCTGGGCCATTCCTTCTTCCACCACCCTCCCTGTGACACTTTTACCCTCCTGAGTCCTCTTCCGAGTAGAAGGCACCAATATTTCTCGGATCAGACTCATGAACCAAAACCTCAGCCTCCTCCTCTGCCACAGATATATCGAAATCCATCAGGCATTCTGACCATGATTCAGCGACTGGGACTTTATTTTTTACTTCTTTTTTAGGCCATGAACGCTCCTCTCGCCTTATGGCCTTCCAAAATTCCTTGTCCTCCTTTCCTCCTGTTGCTTCTCCCTCCTTCTCTCAGCCTCCTTGTCCTCCTGCCGCTTCTCCCTCCGTCTCTCAGCAGGAGTGGGTGGCGCCTTCACAACGCTTTGCGGGCCGGCGACTTCGCTCTCCCTCCGCTTCTTCTCCTCCTCCCGTCTCTTAACCTCCTCCTCTCTCTTCCTTTCTTACTCCCGCCTCCGCTCCTCCTCACGTCTCTTTCTTTCCTCCTCCTCTCTAGTTGACCTCCTCGGCACACCAAACGGGCAGTCTCTATACAGGTGCTCTGAACTGCCACACCTGTCACATTCACGAGGCATCTGACACCTAGCCGCCACATAATCCTCTTGCTTGCAATTACGGCAAACCAACTCCTTGATACACATGTTTAGCAGGTGCCCAAACTGAAAGCACTTCCTGCAGTATAGTGGCTGCCCTGGGTATGACAGGAAGCCCCTATGACCCGCCACTGAAAAGTTCGCTGGTGGGTGGGTGAAACCTCCCAAACAACCTGGGTCCTTCTTCAATTTCACCCGAAACACATACTTGCAGTTGAAAATGCCCAAGACATTTTTCTGCTTCTCCCCTCCCTTCACGTATTTACAGTACCGCTCCAGGAACTGCTCCAGTAGTGCTACTTCTGTATAGGGGTTATACACAGTCACAGTCACCACTTTTTCCATGAGTCCAAACAGGGACTCCACCCGCACTCCCTCCAGGCATGGATCACCTTCATTACTTCTGAGCCATTCAAAGACGGTCAAACAGCATCCCTCATTCGCAAAGGTTACATCATATGTACCTTGACTCCGGAATTCATTGACGCGGTAGATATCCTGACGATGGGCTCCAGCCTTTCCCTCCAACAGGTCACGAACAACGTACACCAGGTTGTTTTTCTCACCACCTTCTACCACCACACGGATCGTATTTTTTTATGTACATCCTCAGTCCAGACTGCCGATACGGATACCGCAGTAGAAATTCAGCAGCACACTGCCAGCAAAGCCCCTGGATCACTCCAGTTTGCTTCACTCAGTTAGACTGAGCACCACAATATACTCAGCAACAGGAAGCTGCACAGGGCCAGGTATATATAGCAGGTCCAATCAGACTTAATCAGGGCGAGAACAATCAGCAGGGCAGGTGATGATCTCTATCCAATCAGTCTCAATCAAGGCGGGGACAATCAGCAGAGCAGGTGATGATCTCTATCCCCGACGAAGTTCATATGGTTTTCAGGCTGAAGTTATACAAGTTCCAAATAGCTCCACAGCAAAGGAACAGACCAGCAAGCAATGGTTCATAGGTTCAAATCCTGACACGCATGTTGGCCAATGTTCCAGGTGTCAATGATGCACTTAGAGTGGTGGGTGGAGGAGGACTTTATGGCAAGAAGGGTACTGTATCAGAAGTGTACAGCTGGATACAGTCTAGGGGTCATTGTAAATCTCTGTATGTATTTACAGAATACCAGACAGACGCTCGCAGACTCAGTATGGATTAGACCACAATTTGTAAAGCTGAAAAAGGGTACTGAATCAGCAGATACCAGGTATATATAGTATAGTGAAAATATTTTAAATCTCCATATATACTTCAGGAGGCAGAATGTTGCTCTCAGGCTCAGTATGTATTACTCATTAATATAAAAAACTGACAAAGGGTACTGTTTCACCAGATACAAGGCATACCGTATTTTTCGGACTATAAGACGCACTGGACCATAAGACGCACCCCACATTTTCAGAAGGAAAATAGGAAAAAAAATTATGTGTCAAATGGGGGTCCGTCTTACAGTTCGAATTTAGGTTACCAGCGAAGGGATCAGCACAGGTAGAGGAGTGGTCACAGGGGTCGTACGGTGGTCCAGGCTGGTGAGGTGGTGGTGCTCTGTGTTGCAGGGGTGCTCTGTGGGTGGCTGTGGTCTGTGGGGTGGCTGTGGTCTGTGGGGTGGCTGTGATCTGTGGGGTGGCTGTGGTCCGTGGTGTGGCTGTGGTCCGTGGGGTGACTGTGTCCGTGGGGTGGCTGTGGTCCGTGGGGTGTCTGTGCTTTGTGGGGTGGCTGTGTCTGTACTTTGTGGGGTGGCAATGTACTTACAATCCGGCGGCGGTCCGGTGGCAGCGGTCCCAATGCAGCCTATGGTGCGGTGGTGTCGGGGCTCTGATGTGGCTGCAGCGGGGCTCTGTGCTGCGTGGGGGGCTCCGCCTGCATTTCATCCTAACCGCAAAAGCCCCCCGCAGCTCCGCTGTTGCGACTCGGTGGCTGCCTGAAACATGGCCGCCAGGGGCCTCCGGAAAGATGGCCGCCGCAACGAGAAATTCAAATCTCGGCCATGTTTCAGGAAGCCACAGCGACGCAACAGCGGAGCTTCGGGGGCTTTCGCGGTTAGGACGAAATGCCGGCGGAGCCCCCCACGCAGCACAGAGCCCCGCTGCAGCCACATCAGAGCCCCGATACCACCGCACCGGAGGCTGCATTGGGACCGCCGCTACTGTACCGCCGCCGGATTGTAAGTACATTGCGACCATAAGACGCACCCCCATTTTCCCCAAAAATTTTTGGGGAAAAAAGTGCGTCTAATGGTTTGAAAAATACGGTATATAGTTAGTGAAAATATTATAAATCTTCGTATATATTTCAGGAGGCAGACTCTGACGCTCACAGGCTCAGTATGTATTACATAATATAAAATAAGAAATATTATTTATAAAATATTATTATTATAAAATATTTTGGTGGGTTTGAAGCACATTATTATAAAATTATTATAAAATATTATTATAAAATAATAATATAAAAAGCTGAAAAAGGGTAGTGTTTCACCAGATACAAGGTATATATAGTATAGTGAAAATATTCTAAATCTCCGTATATATTTCAGGAGTCAGACAATGACGCTCACAAGCTCAGTATGGATTATACAAGAATATAAAAATATGAAAAAGGGGTACTGTATCACCAGATACAAGATAGTATAGTGAAAATATTCTAAATCTTCGTCTATATTTCAGGAGGCAGACAATGACGCTCACAGGCTCAGTATGGATTACACAAGAATATAAAAAGTTGGGGGGTGTAGGAGGGGGTGGGGACAGCCCAGATATGGAGGTTGCAAAAATGGCATATGTTGAGGTATATAATGGACGCAAAACAGCTGCAAATGGATGAATTGGAGAAGTCAGAGGAAGAGGAGGACAAAAAAGGGGTACTGTATCACCAGATACAAAGTAGTATAGTGAAAATATTCTAAATCTGCATATATATTTCAGGAGTCAGACAATGATGCTCTCAGGCTCAGTATGGATTACACCAGAATATAAAAAGCAGAAAAACGGTAATGTATTACAAGCGTACAGCTGTATACAGTGTTGTGGTAATTTTTAAATCTCCGTATAAATTTCCGGAGTAACAGAAAGACGTTCACAGGCTCAGCATGGATTAAACCACAATATAAAAAGCTGAAAAAGGGTACTGTGTTACGTTTTGGTAGCTGAGGAGGCAGGAGCAAAAAAACGCATAGGCAGCCAAACACCAGAGAGGTTGGAAACTAATAGGTTGCAGGGCCCTAAACTAACAAAACAACTAGAAGCAGCCGTGCACGGAGCGCACCTACGGTGGTCCTAGACACCTTGGCACAGCTGGAGAGATAGCTATCCCTGAAGATGGAAAGAGGAAAGCTAACTGCCCCGGAGTAGACCCCAAAAGAGTAGGAAGCGCCCAAACATATAATGGAGGTTAGACAAGATGAAAATACGAACACAGACAGAAAATAGATTGAGCAAACGCTGGGGACAAAAACTGTCTAGATAGGACAGCACAGGAGAGAATACTGTCTGCAACCCAGAAAAACCCTAGGAAAACTCCAACACTTCTGAATCCAAAAACACTGAGACCACACGGTCTCAACCACCTATATCAGATCTCTGATGTGGACACGTAGCTACCCAGCAGTAAAATATCACAAGAACTAAGCAAATGAACAAATACAAAAATGAACAGAGACCAGCCAAAGCCCCCAAAAGGGGACCCGGCTGAAGACAAAAAGCAATGCGGCAAAAAGCAAGGAATTCAAACCACAGTAAAAAAAAAATGAAAGAGACTTATCTGAATGCAAGCAGGAGACAGCTGAAAAGCAAGCTGAATTCCAACCTAGACCAGGAAGAACAAATGATCACCGGCAAGGATTATGGGAGGTCAGCTCACTTATATCAGGCCAGTTAGTATCACCTGACAACCACTTGTCAGCTGCAGGTGTAGGACTCTTGGTGTTCCACATAGATTCAATACCCTCAGCAACCACCAGAGGGAGCCTCAGCTCCGAAGTCATCTGCAATATGTTCACAACAGTATCCCCCCTTGAGGAGGCGTCACCGCACCCTCACTTGTGCCACCAGGACGATCAAGATTAGCTCGGTGATAGGCACGGACCAGTCTTTCAGCATGAATGTCAGAAGCAAACACCCAAGAATTGTCCTCCTGACCATAGCCTTTCCGCTTCACCAAGTACTGGAGTCTCTGCCTGGCCAAACTAGAATCCAATATCTTCTCAACCACATACTCCAAATTGCCCTCAACCAAAACAGGATAAGGAGGCGCAGCCATAGGAACCACTGGCTCGACAAATCTCTTCAATAACGATTTGTGAAATACGTTGTGAATCTTGAATTTTCTTGGAAGAAGCAAACGGAAGGGAACGGGATTAATAATCTCCACGATCTTATAAGGTCCAATGAACCTTGGGACAACCAAACCAAGTCACCCACTTTAAATCAAGGACCATCAGTCCTATGTCAGTTGGCAAACCGCTGGGCCTTCTCCTGAGAGAGAAACAACTTATCCACTACTTGATCCCAAATCTGCTGCATACTCTCCACAATAGAGTCAACACCAGGACAGACAGAAGCCTCCACCTGCCCTGAAGAAAATCGAGGATGAAACCCGAAATTGCAGAAAAATGGCATCAAGGTGGCAGAACTAGCCCTATTATTCAAAGCAAACTCAGCCAAGGGCAAAAAGGAGAACCAGTCATCTTGATCAGCAGATACAAAACATCTCAAATAAGTCTCCAAGGTCTGGTTTGTTCTCTCAGTCTGTCCATTGGTCTGAGGGTGGCACGCAGAGGAAAAAGACAGCTGAACTCCCAGTTTGGAACAAAATGTCCTCCAAAATCTGGACACAAACTGGACTCCTCTGTCAGACACACTGTTCTCTGGAATGCCATGCAACTGAACCACCTGTTGAAAAAATAAGGGCACCAACTCAGAGGAGGATGGCAACTTATGCAGTGGCATAAGATGTATCATCTTGGAAAACCTATCGCAGATCACCCAAATAGCGGTCATTCTCTGAGAGACAGGGAGGTCTGAAATAAAATCCATAGAGATATGGGTCCATGGCCTCTTGGTCACAGGCAATGGCATTTACAAACCACTAGAGCAAGAGCAAGGTTTGGACCGAGAACAAGTTCCACAGGACTGCACAAAGTCCCTGACGTCACGAGACAAAGTGGGCCACCAAAAGGACCGACTCACCAAATCTCTGGTACCAAAAATACCAGGATGGCCAACCAACGTGGAGCAATGAATCTCAGAAATCACATTCTTCCTCCACTGGTCTGGGACAAACAATTTCCCAGCAGGGCAATGTTCAGGTTTATCCTCCTGAAATATCTCCAAATCCAGTCTCAAATTGGGCGAGATAGCGGAAAGAACCACACCCTCCTTCAGAATAACAGCAGGCTCAGTTACCTCAGGAGAATCCAGGAAGAAACTCCTCGAGAGGTCATCCGCCTTAACATTCTTAGTGCCCGGAAGAAAAGAGACCACTAAATTAAAACGTGTGAAAAACAAGGCCCACTTGGCCTGTCTAGGATTAAGTCGCTTGGCTGATTCAAGAGAAAACAGGTTCTTATGATCTGTGAGGACCACCACCTGATGCTTGGTTCCTTCCAGCCAATGTCTACACCCCTCAAAAGCCCACTTCATGGCCAATAACTCCCGATTACCCACATCATAGTTACGTTTCGCTGGAGAAAATTTTCAAGAGAAAAAGGCACAACGGTTTCTCTTAGAGGTCTCCGGATCTCTTTGGGACAAAACGGCTCCTGCACCAATCTCAGAAGCATCAACCTCCACCTGAAATGGTAGAGAAACATCAGGTTGGCGCAGAACAGGAGCAGAAGTGAATCTCCGATTAAGCTCCTGAAACGCAGAAACTGCCTCAGGAGACCAATTCACTACATCAGAACCCTTCTTGGACAAATCAGTCAGTGGTTTCACAATACCAGAGAAATTAGCTATAAATTTATGATAAAAATTAGCAAAACCCCAAAATCTCTGAAGAGCCTTCAATGTAGTGGGTTGAACCCAATCACAAATGGCCTGAACTTTGACCGGGTCCATTTCAATAACAGATGGAGACAAAATGAATCCCAGAAATGAAACCTTCTGTACACCAAAAAGACATTTTGATCCCTTCACATACAATGCGTTTTCTCCCAAAATCCGGAATACAGTCCGAACATGTTCCACATGAGAATCCCAGTCATTGGAAAAAATCAAGATATCGTCCAAATAAACAATCAGAAATTTATCCACGAAATCCCGGAAAATATCGTTCGTAAAGGATTGGAAGACGGAAGGGGCATTAGTGAGCCCAAAAGGCATCACTAGGTACTCAAAATGCCCCGTCTTCCATTCATCTCCGTGCTTGATGCGAATATAAGATTATACGCCCCCCTGAGTTCAAGCTTGGTAAACCAACAAGTACCCTTAACTCTGGAAAATAGGTAAAAAATCAAGGGTAACGGATGTTGATATTTAACAGTGATCTTATTCAGGAGATGATAATCAATACATGGCCTCAATGAGCCATCCTTCTTGGCCACAAAGAAAAAGCCGACGCCCAATGGTGAAGAGGATTGTCTGATATGACCCTTCTCTAAAAACTCTTTGATATAAGATCGCGTAGCCTCATGCTCAGGTACAGATAAATTAAAGAGCCGACCCTTGGGAAATTTACAACTGGGTACTAAGTCAATAGCGCAATCATAACTCCTATGAGGAGGTAAGGATGCAGACTTATTCTCACTAAACACATCAGGAAAATCAGTCAAATAGTCAGGGACATCTTGAGACTGGGGGGAGGCAGAAAAAACATCTTCCGACTGGGGGCCAGAAAAAACAGGAGTGTCAGCACGAACACATTGACAACCCCAACTGTTCACAGACACAGATTTCCTATCCAAAATAGGATTGTGAGTCTGTAACCACAGAAAACCCAGTACAACAATGTCATGTAAATTATGTAACACCAAAAATTTGCAATTCTCTTGGTGGTCCGGGTCAACTCACATTATCACCTGGGTAGAAAACTGGGTTTATTCTCCGCCAAGGGGGTAGAATCAATGCCCAGCAAAAGAATAGACTTCCGCAGGGGTATCATAGGAAAGCCACAACGTTTGGCAAAATCAAAATCCATCAGGTTTATAGCTGCTCCTGAATCAACAAAAGCCTGAGCTGAAAATGTGGACATGGAGCAAATCAAGGTAACAGGCAACAGAAATGTAGTCTGAACACAACCCAAAACAACTGAGCGAGCAAAACGTCTTCCCCGCTTGGGGCAGACGGAAATAGCATGAGAAGCGTCACCACAATAGTAGCACAACTTATTACGCTTATGAAATTCATGACGCTGTGCCCCAGAAGTCACTCCATCACACTGCATGGGCTCAGGGCTGGCCCGCAAGGCATCACAATCTCACGCATATTTCTACACTCGCGCAGACATCTGTCAACTTGAATAGCTAATGACATAGAGTCATTGAGCCCAGAGGAACATGGAATCCCACCATAACATCCTTTACAGTCTCTGCCAGACCCTTCCGAAAAAGAGCTGCCAGAGCATCATCATTCCATTTAGTAAGGACAGCCAACTTTCTGAATTTCTGACAATACAGCTCAGAGGCTTCATGACCCTGATTCAATGCCAGCAAGGTTTTTTTAGCTTGATCAGTAACATTAGGTTCATCGTACAATAACCCCAGAGCCTGAAAAAACACATCAACATCATTCAAAACAGGATCCCCAGGTGTCAGGGAAAAGGCCCAATCCTGAGGGTCACCGCGCAACAGGGAGATGACAATTTGAACCTGCTGCGTTGTGTTCCCTGAGGATTTAGGCTTCAAAGCAAAAAATAACTTACAGTTATTTTTAAAATTCAAAAACTTAGACCGATCCCCCAAAAACAAATCCGGCAGAGGTATCCTAGGTACCACAGCAGGCAACCCAGCAAGATAGATAGCAATACTCCGAACTTCAGCAGCAAGCTGCTCCACACGATCAGACAAATGCTTGACCTCCATTGGGGAAAAAATTCCTCCTCAGCCCCCAGAGAAAAGAGTGGGAAAAAATTTAACAGGCAAAAAAAAAAAAAATTCTGACAACTCTGACAACCTTTTTCATTTTTTTTTTCTTTTTACTATTTTTTCCCTTCTATTGAGTACCATAGAATTTCATTATGGCCGGTGATTCTGTTATATTTTGGTAGCTGAGGAGGCAGGAGCAAAAAACCGCATAGGCAGCCAAACAGCAGAGAGGTTGGAAACGAATAGGTTGCAGACCCCTAAACTAACCGCACAACTAGAAGCAGCCGTGGAGCGTACCTACGGTGGTCCTAGACGCCTCGGCACAGCCGGAGAGATAGCTATCCCTGAAGATGGAAAGAGGAAAGCTAACTGCCCCGGAGTAGACCCCAAAAGAGTAGGGAGCGCCCAAACATATAATGGCGGTTGGACAAGATGAAAATACGAACACAGACAGAAAATAGATTGAGCAAATGCTGGGGCCAAAAACTGTCTAGATAGGACAGCACAGGAGAGAATACTGTCTACAACCCAGAAAAACCCTAGGAAAAACTCCAACACTTCTGAATCAAAAAACACTGAGACCACACGGTCTCGACCACCTATATCAGATCTCTGGTGTGGACACGTAGCTACCCAGCAGTAAAATATCACAAGAACTCAGCAAATGAACAAATACAAAAACGAACGGAGACCAGCCAAAGCCCCCAAAAGGGGACCCGGCTGCAGACAAAAATCAATGCAGCAAAAAGCAAGGAATTCAAACCACAGTAAAAAATACTGAAAGATACTTATCTGAATGCAAGCAGGAGACAGCTGAAAAGCAAGCTGAATTCCAACCTAGACCAGGAAGAACAATTGATCACCGGCGAGGATCATGGGAGGTCAGCTCACTTATATCAGGCCAGTCAGTATCACCTGACAACCACTCGTCAGCTGCAGGTGTAGGACTCTTGGTGTTCCACATAGATTCAATACCCTCAGCAACCACCAGAGGGAGCCTCAGCTCCGAAGTCGTCTCCAATACGTTCACAACAGTACTGTATCAGCAGATACCAGGTATATATAGTATAGTGAAATTATTCTAAATCTCCGTATATATTTCAGGAGGCAGACTCTGACGCTCTCAGGCTCAGTATGTATTACACATTAATATAAAAAGCAGAAAAAGGGTACTGTTTCACACAGATACAAGGTATATATAGTATAGTGAAAATATTCTTAATCTTCGCATATATATTTCAGAAGGCAGACTGTGACGCTCTCAGGCTCAGTATGGATTACACAAGAATATAAAAGGTTGGGGGTGGAGGAGGGGGTGGGGGACAGCCCAGATATGGAGATTGCAGAAATGGCATATGTTGAGGTGTATAATGGACGTAAAGCAGCTGCAAATGGTTGAATTGGAGAAGTCCGAGGAAGAGAAGGACAAAAAAAAGGGTACTGTATCACTAGAAACAAGGTAGTATAGTGGAAATATTCTAAATCTCAGTATATATTTCAGGAGGCAGACTCTGACGCTCTCAGGCTCAGTATGTATTACACAATAATATAAAAAGCTGAAAAAGGGTACTGTTTCACCAGATACAAGGTATATATAGTATAGTGAAAGTATTATAAATCTTCGTATATATTTCAGAGGGCAGACTGTGATGCTCACAGGCTCAGTATGTATTACACAATAATATAAAAAGCTGAAAAAGGGTAGTGTTTCACCAACATACAAGGTATATATAATATAGAGAAAATATTCTAAATCTCCGTATATATTTCAGGAGGCAGACACGGATGCTCTCAGGCTCAATATTGATTACACAATAATATAAAAAGATGAAAAAGGGTACTGTATCACCAGATACCAGGTATATATAGTCTAGGTAAAATATTGGAAATCACCGTTTATATTTCAGGAGTCAGACAATGACGGTCACAGGCTCAGTATGGATTACACAAGAATCTAAAAAGATTACACATGTAGGCCAATGTTCCAGGTGTCAATGATGCACTTAGGGTTGGGGGAGGACAACTTTCTGCAAAAAAGGGTACTGTATCCCAAGCGTACAGATGTATACAGTCTAGGGGTTATTGTAAATCTCCGTATTAATTTCCGGAGTAGCAGACAGACGCTCACAGGCTCTGTATTGATCACACGAGAATATAAAAACTAGAAAAAGGGTAATGTATTACAAGCGTACAGCTGTGTACAGGGTTTAGGAAATAGAAAATCTCCGTATATTTTGCCAGAGTCAGACACTGGCTCTCACAGGCTCGTTATTGATCACACCAGAATATAAAAAGTAGAAAAATGGTAATGTATTTGAAGCATACAGCTGTATACAGGGTTGGTGAAATAGTAAATCTCTGTATATTTTGTCAGAGTCAGACACTGGCTCTCACAGGCTCAGTATTGTTCACACCAGAATATTAAAACTAGAAAAATGGTAATGGATTACAAGTGGACAGCTGTATAGAGGGTTGGGGAAATAGAAAATCTCAGTATATTTTGCCACAGTCACACACTGGCTCCCACAGGCTCAGTATTGATCACACCAGAATATAAAAAGTTGGAGGGGTGGAGGAGGGGGGACAGCCCAGATAGGGAGGTTGCAAAAATGGCATATGTTGAGGTGTATAATGGACGTAAAGCAGCTGCAAATGGAGGAATTTGAGAAGTCCGAGGAAGAGGAGGACAAAGCAAGTCATTTTTCTGGCAACCTATGTGTCATCAGGGGAAGGTGGGACAAAATCCTTTCAAACCCATGCATGGTTCATTTTAATGAAGGTTAGATCATCCACATTTTGCTTTGACAGACGGGTCCTCCTTTCTGTCAGGATTGATCCTGCAGCACTGAAGACTCTTTCAGATAGCACACTACCAGCAGGGCAAGCAAGCTCCTGTAAGGCATATTGTGCCAATTCAGGCCAGGTGTCCAGTTTACAGGCTGTTGTGAATGTGTTAGAAATGAATTCTGAGCAGAAGCTCCCTCTGGTGGTTACAAACAGTACTGAACCATTCAATGAGGATTGGCAATCAGGAGTTACGGACTGGTCTTATATAAGGGAGCTTCCCTCCCATCATGGTTGCCGGTGATCAATTGTTCTTGTCTCAACTGTGGTTCCTGGTTCACTTGGAAGCTTGCTGAGTCTTGCCTCTTCTCCTGCTCTCAGATAAGATATTTTCTGTTTTTTGTTTTTGTGCTTACCATTTGCATATTTCTCTGCATTTCTGTGAGGTTAGCCAGGTTTCCCCCCCCCCGGGGGCTTGGGCTCCTCTCGGTTCTTCTGGAGCCACTGTTATTTGTTCATTTGCCTTTTCCAGTTTTTTCAGTTGCTGCGGCTTAGTTTTTGTTACACCAGAGAACTAATTTAGGTGGCAGAGGTCGTGTGATCACAGGTGTCTTTGCAATTAGTAGAGTTGGTATTTTTTAGGGTTTTTTGGATTGCAGTAAGTGTCCTTCCTATCCTTTTCTGTCTAGGAAGATTGGGCCCCAACGTTTGCTCATACTATTTTCTGTCTGTGTCTGTATTTCCTCTTGTCTAACCGCCATTACATGTTTGGGGGCTTCTTATGTTCTTTGGGGATCTACTCCGGGGCAGATAGCTTTCCTCTTTCTATCTTTAGGTGTAGTTAACCTCTCAGGCTGTGACGAGGCGTCTGGGACCAACGTAGGAACGCTCCAAGGCTGCCTTTAGTTGTGGTGGTTAGTCAGGGTACTGCAATCCAGTAGATTCCAACCTCTCTGGTGTATTGCCGTTTTTGCCTGCTCTCCTCAGCTACCAAATCATAACAGTATCACCGGCCCAAACTGAAAATTATATGGTACTCAACAGAAGGGAAAAATAGTAAAAGGAAAAAGAAAAAAGGAAGTTGTCAGAAATTTTTTTTTTTTTTTTTCTCTGTTTGTTGCATTTTTTTCCCTCTTTTTCTCTGGGTGCTGAGGAGGATTTTTTTTTTCTCTCAATGGAGTTTGCACAGTTGTCTGGCCGTGTGGATCAGCTTGCCACTCAAGTTCGGAGTATTGCTACCTTTCTTGCAGGGTTACTGGTTGTGGAACCTAGGATCCCCATGCCAGATTTGTTTTTGGGGGATCGAGCTAAATTTCTGAATTTCAAAAATAACTGTAAGTTTTTTTTGCCTTAAAACCTAAGTCCTCAGGGAACGCAGCACAGCAGGTTCAAATTGTCATCTCTCTCCTGCGCAGCGATCCTCAGGATTGAGCTTTTTCCCTGACACCTGGGGACCCTGTTTTGAGTAATGTTGATGCATTTTTTCTGGCTCTGGGGTTATTGTACGATGAACCTAATGTCACTGATCAAGCTGAAAAAACCTTGTTGGCATTAAATCAGGGGCTTGAGGACGCTGAGTTGTAGTGTCAGAAATTTCGAAAGTCGGCAGTCCTGACCAAATGGAATGATGATGCTTTGGCAGCCCTTTTTCGGAAGGGTCTGTCAGAGAATGTAAAAGATGTTATGGTGGGTTTCCCTGCTCCCTCTGGTCTCAATGATTCTATGTCATTAGCGATTCAAATTGACAGACGTTTGCGTGAGCGTAGAGGTATGCGTGGAATAGTGTTGCCTTGTGAACCAGCTTCCGAACCCATGCAGTGTGATAGAGTGGCTTCTGGGGCACAGTGTCATGAGTTTCGAAAACGCAATGGGTTATGTTTCTACTGTGGTGACGCCTCTCATGCTCTTTCCGTCTGCCCTAAGCGGGGAAGACGTTTTGCATGCTCAGTTGTCTTGGGTAGTGTTCAGACAAAATTTCTGTTGACTGTTACCCTGATTTGCTCCCTGTCCACATTTTCTGCTCAGGCTTTTGTTGATTCAGGAGCAGCTATTAACCTGATGGATTTTGATTTTGTTAAACGTTGTGGGTTTCCCTTGATACCCTACGGAAGTCTATTCCCCTACTGGGGATTGATTCTACCCCTTTGGCTGAGAATAAACCCCAGTTCTCTACTCAGGTGATAATGAGAGTTGAACCTCATCATCAGGAGAGTTGCAAATTTTTGGTGCTGTATAATCTACATGACATTATCGTGCTGGGTTTCCCTTGGTTACAGTCTCATAATCCTGTTTTGGATTGGAAATCTGTGTCTGTAACCAGTTGGGGCTGCCAATGTGTTAATACCAACACTCCTGTTTTTTCTGCCTCTCCCCTGGCTCAGGATGTTCCTGACTTTTTGACTGATTTTTCTGATGTGCTTAGCGAAAGTAAATCTGCATCCTTGCCCCCCCATAGGAGCTATGACTGCGCTATTGAATTAGTGCCTGGTAGTAAATTCCCTAAAGGTCTCCTTTTTAACTTGTCTGTACCTGAACATGACGCTATGCGGTCTTATATCAAGGAGTCATTGGAGAAGGGTCATATCAGACCATCCTCTTCACCCTTGGGTGCCGGTTTTTTCTTTGTGGCCAAAAAGGATGGTTCATTAAGGCCGTGTATTGATTATCGTCTCTTGAACAATATCACTGTGAAATATCAATATCCGTTACCCTTGATTTCTGACCTGTTTTCCAGGGTGAAAAGTGCTACTTGGTTTACCAAGCTTGACCTCAGGGGGGCGTATAACCTTATTCGCATTAAGCACGGGGATGAATGGAAGACAGCGCTTAATACCCCCGAGGGGCATTTTGAGCACCTAGTGATGCCCTTTGGGCTCACTAATGCTCCTTCCGTCTTCCAGTACTTCATGAATGACATTTTCAGAGATTTTGTGGATAAATTTCTGATTGTTTATTTGGATGATATCTTGATTTTTTCCAATGACTGGGACTCTCATGTGAAACATGTTCGGACTGTGTTCCAGATTTTGAGAGAGAATGCTCTGTATGTGCAGGGATCAAAGTGTCTTTTTGGCGTACAGAGGATCTCATTTCTGGGATTCATTTTGTCCCCATCTGTTATTGAAATGGACCCGGTTATCTGATCTGCTGTTATTTTGAAAGAGGATGTAGTTCTTTCCACCATCTCGCCCAATTTGAGACTGGCTCTGGAAGGTTGTCAGGAGGATAAACCCGAGCGCTGCCCTATTGGGAAATTGTTTGTCCCAGACCGGTGGAAAAAGAGTGTGATGTCTGAGATTCATTGTTCCGCGTTGGCCGGTCATTCCGGAATTTTTGGTACCAGAGACTTGGTTAGTCGGTCCTTTTGGTGGCCTACTTTGTCTCGTGACGTCAGGGAATTTGTGCAGTCCTGCGGGACTTGCTCTCGCTCCAAGCCTTGCTCTCGCTCTAGTGGTTTGTTGATGCCATTGCCTATGCCTAAGAGACCATGGACCCATATCTCTATGGATTTCATTTCCGACCTCCCTGTTTCTCAGAGAATGACCGTTATCTGGGTGATTTGTGATAGGTTTTCCAAAATTATACATCTTGTGCCATTACCTAAGTTGCCTTTATCCTCCGAATTGGTGCCTTTGTTCCTTCAGCACGTGATTCGGTTACACGGCATTCCTGAGAACATTGTGTCTGACAGAGGAGTCCAGTTTGTTTCCAGATTTTGGAGGACTTTTTGTTCTAAACTTGGTGTTCAGTTGTCTTTCTCCTCGGCTTTTCATCCTCAGACCAATGGACAAACTGAGAGAACAAACCAGACATTGGAGACTTATCTGAGATGCTTTGTGTCTGCTGATCAAGATGACTGGGTCTCTTTTTTGCCTTTGGCTGAGTTTGCTCTTAATAATAGGGCTAGCTCTGCCACTTTGATGTCTCCATTTTTCTGCAATTTTGGGTTTCACTCTCGATTTTCTTCGGGACAGACGGATGCTTCTGTCTGTCCAGGTGTTGACTCTGTTGTGGAGCGTATGCAGCAGATTTGGGACCAGGTAGTGGAGGGGTTGTCCTCTCTCAGGAGAGGGCCCAGAGGTTTGCCAACCGGCATAGGACTGATGGTCCTCGGTTTGAAGTGGGGGACTTGGTCTTGTTGTCCTCAAGAAATATCCCTATGAGAGTTGCATCTCCTAAGTTTAAGCCTAGGTTCATTGGACCTTATAAGATCATGGAGATTCTTAATCCTGTTTCCTTTCGTTTACTTCTTCCAGGGACATTTAAGATCCATAACGTGTTCCACAAGTCCTTATTGAAGAGGTTTGTCAAGCCAGTGGTTCCTATGGCTGCGCCTCCTGACCCTGTTTTGGTTGAGGGCAATCTGGAGTATGTGGTTGAGAAAATATTGGATTCTTGTTTTTCTAGACGGAAACTCCAGTATTTGGTTAAGTGGAGATGTTATGGTCAGGAGGACAATTCTTGGGTGTTTGCTTCGGACATCCATGCTAGGAGACTGATCCGTGCGTATCACAGAGCTCATCCTGACCGACCTGGTTGCCCAAATGAGGGTTCGGTGACCCCTCCTCAAGGGGGGGTACTGTTGTGAATGTGTTAGAAATGAATTCTGATCAGAAGCTCCCTCTGGTGGTTACAAACAGTACTGAACCATTCAATGAGGATTGGCAATCAGGAGTTACAGACTGGTCTTATATAAGGGAGATTCCCTCCCCTCATGGTTGCCGGTAGAGTTGAGCGATACTTTCCGATATCCAAAAATATCGGATCGGAATGGTATCGCCGATACACACAAAATATCGGCGATACCCGATACCGATACCGGAAATCCAATGTAAGTCTATGGGAACAAAATATCGGAATAAAAAAAACCCATTCTTGGCTTGTTGGATAATTGTACATGAAGGAAAACAACAAAGAGTAATGTAGAATGTATTGGGGGAGGTTGAGGAGACATTAAAGGCATAGATGTTTAACCCAATCCAATGGAATAGCATTAATAATTTTTTTTTAAAGACGTCCGGATTGATGAAGAAATTGACAATGTTGTTAACCTTTTTTCTATTTTGGCAAATATGTATGTTTCACAACTTCCATGCTCTTAGTCTTGACCTTTTTTACTTTTGCCACACTTTCACCTTCATAATCTTCAGCAGCATCATCTTTGTCATCTAATTATTCTTCATCTTCACCTTCTTTATCTTCTTCTTAAACTTCTTGTTATTCATCTTTTTGTTAACATTACTCAGATTGTTCTTATTAAACTATTATTCTTCTTCATATTAACCCATAAAGTGTAAAGTATAACCTCTTTCTATGAATTTAATTTCCCTGAATTTAATTTCCATTTAATTTCATTCAATTTCTTAAATAATTCAGGGATGAGAAGAGAACAGGGTGGAGGCAGCAGGACTTTTTGCCGTACACACAGCAAGGGAACAGCTGACATTAGTGAACCCCAGTAAACCAGGAGCAAGTGTTGACTGTGCTAACAGAACTTCCGAGCAACAACTGGCGGTGTTGGAGCCCAGGGTCAAGGAGGGTGTAGGCAGAGGCCTAATATGAGATGTTTGAAGTTAAATTTGGAGTTAGCAGCAAAAATTTTTGCCAGACACCCAGCATGGTAACAGCAGGCGTTACTGAACCCCACAAACACATCAGCGATTGTTTTGATCTGTGCATCCAACACTTCTGATCAGCAACTGGCGTTGTTGAAGCCCAGGGTCAAGAAGGGTTTTAAATTTAAATATTGAGTTATTGCCTTGTTGCGTGGCCATTGCAAATGTATGTACTTCAAACTATAAAAAATGAAGTTTTACTAGGACAATAAAATGATGAATTTCAATTCCAAGAATAAAAATAAACACCCTTAAAATATAAACGCATATAAGCACATGGCAACAAGAAATGGAACAACACACCACCCAAAATTGTTTTTACAAAATATAGTGATGTAAATTTATGAATAAAAGTCCATTTTTGTATTTAGGAATGATGCGTAAGGAACGCTATGTTAAACCATAACATAGTGAAGACAATGGATTTTGTAATAGTCACTCATCATCATCATTACAAGAAATCTGTGACAGTCACACAGATTTCAATTATTTCACTCACGAAAATTGTTATTTCGGACAGCATTTATTACATGTCCAGCATGGACTCATCAAAGTGATGAGATGATGCAATAATGTACGATAAAAAAAAAAAAAATTAAAAAAAAAAAAACATTGTCACAATTTAAGTAGGTGCCTGCAAGTGGAGGTGAAACAAAGGCTACGGATAGCAAAGGTAAATACTATGTCTGTTGTAGACAGTGGGCAGCCTCTGATGGGTAATGTCGATGTTATACTGTACGTCAATAAAGGCTGCGGCTGCAATCATGCATTTTTGGCTTGTAGAATGTTGAAGAGGGTAAAAGCATGTCTGGTTGCGCAAGGCTTTATCCTGTAACAATACCTTCCTTGTGTGACGGGTAGGGTAGCGTGTGTCTATTATATGAGTGTCTCTAAAATGTGACTTTACGCAGCCTTATTCTGCCCTAGGGACGCAAAAAATAAGACAGCAGTAATCATTTACTGTATAAAACTCCACCTATGAGCAACAAAACAAGCACGTTCCCTCTTCCGGTTCCTGAGCTGACATGTGAGGAGGGAGTTTGGAGACGCTCCTGAATTTCTCCCAGGTGTCCAAGCATGTCGGGCCGATAGGAGAGCATTAAAACCACCCCCGGTCGTGACTTAAATACGGTGAATCGAACCAGTGAAGAACTGTAGGTCGATGCGAACGAATGTGCGATCACATGACACACGTTTATAACCCTTGCTAGACACGAATAACTTTGTAGAATTTTGGAGACAACTAAACCCAGATGGCAGTGAATATTCCTTCTATTCGGCGCCATATGACTCTTGGTCCAGAAGAGATAATATATTGCTATCACAGGAGCTAGTAAGGGGAGTGGAAGAGGCAGATGTGCACAACGTAGCTATATCTGACCACGCGCCCGTATCAGTGACCCTGCCAGATATGGTTCAGATGGGGCCAGACCAAACTTGGCGCTTCCCTACCTATTTGTTAATGGATGAGAAGTTTCGACATCAGGTGAAGCAATGGTGTTTGGAATATGTAAGTGATAATGGAGATAATATGGATAGGCCGGAACTTTTATGGGCAGCAGGGAAGACATTGATGCGCGTGAAACTAATAGGTTATCAGACAACGCTAAAAAAGAAGATAGCGACAAACTACTCGCAGGCTAGCAGGATATTACGCGATAGCTACACGGCAAACAAGACAACTTCATCAACACAGGATAAAAATAGATGTAAGCAGGCTAAGGCTGACTTACACGTATGGGTATATCGACGCGAGAGAAGCAGTAATATGAATTATAGAGCCGATGTATATCGTTATGGTAGCAAATCAGGGAGACTATTAGCACGACTAGTGAAAGGAAATCACATTCGTCATCAACATATTACTGCGTTAACGAATAAACATGGGATCATGAACACAGACCCTCGAAGCATAATCACGATTCTACAAGAATACTACTCAGACTTATATAAGGTGGAACATACGGATAGTGCGGAGGGTCAGACCTTTCTAGATGGAATACGGTTACCATCCTTCACAAACTATCAGCTTCTCCTTTTAAAAAAAACAATTGAGGTGACGGAAGTGACAGCGGCGATAAGTGACTTTAAATCCGGGAAAGCTCCGGGACCTGACGGGTTTACAGCCAAATTATTAAAATTATTGAGTGAGGATATCCCGTCCACATTGGTAGGCACCTTCAATCATATATTGGAGACAGGAGGGTTGCCCATCCATTCAAACATGGCACACATGAAGGTGCTACTAAAACCCAACAAACCTTCACATCTGGCTGGATCCTATCGTCCATTCTCACTCATTGACCAGGATATCAAGCTTTTGTCCAGGATCATGGCAGATCGTTTGAGTAGCATTCTTCCTACGCTGATAGGGCCATCACAAGTGGCCTTTGTTACACCAAGATCGCCCATGAATAACATTAGGAAAGTAATAGCAGTTGTAGATAAATATCGTTGTCTGACAACATCGAGTCCTGTCATGCTATCCTTAGATGGCGATAAGGCATTTGATAGGGTGAGCTGAAGTTGGTTGCCAATGGTCCTGGACAAAATTGCCATGAGAGGCACGTTTATGACTTTCCTATCAGGTGTCTACGCCAACCCACAGGCACAAATACACAACACAGGTCACCTTTCGGCTACTTTCACAATACAGAGGGGAACTCCTCAGGGATGTCCATTATCACCTTTGCTCTTTGATATAGCCCTTGAGCCATTAGTTACACACGTGGAGGATAACACAGTATATGACGGTATAAAGGTAGGGGGTCGGCAGATCAAACTCACATTGTTTGCAGACGATATACTCATTTATATGGCACATCCCCAAGACCATCTCAAAGGGCTATTAGACTGGATAAAATTTTTTTAACTAATTCTGTGGTTTCGCTTCAAAGACTACAAGAGTGAAATTTTTCAATTGTTAAAGCCTAATCCTCGTGAGCTTTGGTGTGCTTACTGATGGGGGACAGAAGTAATTAAAACCTTTATTTATAACATATCTGTGAATCAAAATAGGACGAGATTCTAGTTCTCAATGCAAACTTAACTATGAACCCTAATTGGACAAGGTTGTACGTCAATTGGAGAGGTGGCATGATTTGCCCCTGTCTCTTCTGGGCCGTTGTCACCTTCTTAAGATGATTATTTTTGGAAGGCTATTATACCCGCTTCAGACTATTCCAATCCTGTTACGTAAAGCTGATGTTTCACGGATAAAAAAAGCATTGACCAGATTCATCTTGAGGGGAAAACGGCCCAGAATAGCAATACGAAAAATTATGCGTGCAGTAAAAGATGGGGGCCTGGCCGTGCCAAACGTTAGGAGTTATAACTTTTCGTGCTTGATCAGAGTGGGGAGAGATTGGTTTAAGGGGACTTAGTCCTACTCAGATGTATTGCTGGAATCTGGACTGACAGAGGGTTGTATTTTGGCCTCATGTGTTGACACTGTGATTTGTAAACTCCCGGTCATAGTGATCAGCGCTACTACGCGATACAGTAATTGCCTGTAAGGCAACCAGACGAGCGCATGGGTTGTCTTCTCAGTTATCTAAACACATGCCTTTATGGGCTCACCCAGAATTCCCAGTGGGAGTGACAGACCGCATTTTTGAGACGTGGCATACTAAAGGTATACATACAGTATTCCATCTCATGCACCTAAAAGAGTGTAGGTGGCTGACATCCAAGGAGATTATGGAAAAATTCAATTAGCCCTCTTCTCACTTTATTGAAACTCTACAAGTGCATTATTTCTACAGAAATCGCCTGTGTAATATTATAGAAGAGGTGGTAGACAATTGATTTGACAAGATGGGAGATATATTTCTTCAACCAGACTGAAGTTTGCTCATGATTTTCCATGATTACTACGACCTGTGATGAGGTCATAGTCACGTGATCTGGTCAGCTGATGTGTACGTCACCTGATGGTGTTTTGTAGGCCTATAAAACAAGGAGCTGTTGTAGTTGTTGTGTGGAAGGAAGGAGTTTGGCTGTAGTCAGCCTGGAACATTGTTTTGTTACTGTGTGGCAGTGTGCACCAGGAAGCGAGTAACAGACCACCCGGAATGTGACCTGGCGGTCTCAGCTGACCTGCAGCCGCTTAGTTAAGGCCGTCACAAGCAAGGGTGAGTCTGTGACCAATGGTTCTCTAAACTGGAGTGATTTATGTTCTGTTTTCATTTTGTTATATGGACTTTTTGTTGAACTCATGATTAAAATCACTGAACTTTGAAATAAAAGGCTGTGTGTTTGCCTCATTACTGTGGCCCAGCCCTGCCTACCAGAGCGGTTCCCTACAATTGGTGGAGAATGTGGGCAACGCAGTGAGGTCAGGCTGTTTTTCATGCATGACAGTAAATGTCCTGGTTTTAGAAAGTGCACCAAAACCGGCTGGATAACTGTCCGAAGATGGAGAACAAAGTAAAAATGCTAGTGGAGGCCATGCAACAGCAACAGCAGGCTACACAGCAGCAACAGCAGGCTATGCAGCAGCAGCAGGCTATACAACAGCAGGCTATGTAGCGGCAGCAGGCTATACAGCATCAGGCTATGTAGCAGCAGATATTTAATCAACAGCAACAGGAAACCAATAGTTTACTGATGCAGCACATCACAGCGCCGCAGACAGTAAGAGCTGCCCGGGGATGCCATGATGTCCGGAAAGCGGTGCGTACAGCGATCCGAAAGATGGAGCAATCAGATGATTTTGAGGTGTAGCTGGAGATGTTTGAAGGCGTGGCTAAAAGGGAGAGACTGCCCCGGGACCAGTGGGCCGAGATCGTGGCTCCGTTTTTGACTTCAGGACCAGCTAAAGCCTATAGGGACCTACCCCCCCAGCAACAGGAGGACTATGAGAGCGTGAAGGGTGAGATACTTGCACGTCTTGGGGTAAATGTTTTTTTCCTGGCCCAGCGTGTACAACAATGGAAGTTTTCCCCTTCCGAGCCAGCTCGGTCCCAGTATTATGACTTGATACACCTGATAGAAAAGTGCTTTCAGCCTGAGGTGTTGTCACCCCGCGATATGCTGGATCGTATAGTGACTGATAAATTTGGGCGAACTTTGCCCCACACCCTTCAAACATGGGTTGGACAGGCAGCCCCTACTGATGGTCTCCAAATGGTAGACCTCATTGAAAGATATGGGCCTACCAAGGAGATACAGGGAGAGACTACCCGGAAGCTACCAATTAAATTCACCAAACCTTCACCCACAGCTCGGCGAGCAGAGACTCTGAGGGCCGCCCAGGAAGGGTCGGGGAATAGTGTTGAGCGATACGATAATGCAAATATCGGCTATCGGCCGATATTAGCTCTATCGGCCTTTCGATAATTCGCTTCGATATTTTCGTCTTATCGAATACCGGAATCGGATTTGTCACTGTCACTGTGAGTGTCCGTCGGTCGGGTCTGTCAGGAGTCAGCGGCACTTACCTGGCAGAAGATCTCCGGCGGTCATGTCCTGGACTGCTTGATGGCCGCCATTATCTTCTCCCTGGCGGTCACATGCAGTTTTTTCGCGATAACTGCAGTGACTGCTGGGTAATCCCGGCCATAAAGCAGTCAGTCCGATGACGACACCGCCGGGGAAGCAGGTAATCAGCTGTGCTGCGCCGGGATGACAGGCTCTGCCTGTCATTCTGATGTAGCAGAGCTGGATCGTCGTGGGACACTCGTTACTATGGACTGCGTCGGTCAGGTGGTATACTTTTTTTTTTTTTTCATTTTTTTACAGGAGATCGATGGCGTCGCAGGATGAGACTGTAGTAAAAGTAATGAAAACTGTGTTTTTTTTTTTTTATTAAATTAAAAAACTTTTTTATGAACATTCACCTGTCCGGGTACATAAACAATTTAACTATTTACATACAGGGACCCTGTCCGGGTTATTTATAATTCTTTGGCAGGGGTTCCAGGTACCACCTGGTACTCTTCTGATGCTTGCCAAACATCCGAGGCACCAAGGACCACCAGGACCTGATGACGTCGTGTGGCCTGTACAGTGACGTCGTGACCCGCTATCTGGGTCTGTGTGGCCACCTCTTTCATCTCCCTCCGGGTCTGGAGCCCTATGTCACGGACTGAACGAACCCCAGGGGGCCTAACAGTCGCCGGGTACGGGCCAGCTATACTTATCATGTCCATAGCTGGGGCTGCTGAGGGACCACTGAGGGAGGCTGGGGAAATTTACGGCATGGGGTGGGCACTTTTGCAGAGGCCTGGATGTGGGAGGCTGAAGGCTCCAAGGGTCTCACAGGTTCCTGACACTCTGGGGAGTAGGGGTCGCACCTGGTAACATTTAAGGCGTACCATCCATTGTAACCCCAGTGTCGGGTGTAAGTCACCAAGTCTCCTGGCAACAGGTCCCTCCCCGGGTGTCCTTCTGGGAGGTGAGCCTCCACATCCCGCCGGGTCACAAAAACTTCTAAATAAAGTCCAGGCTCCTGGATGAAGCCCCAACCACCTTTCAATTTAAAGCTCCGTACTGCACCCTTACGCCGCGGCTCACACAGGGTTCCTTTATCCTTTCTCATCCGGTCCTTATCTGCCTGGTCCTTCTCCAGGTGACGTTGGCGAAGTTTTTGGGATTCTCGCTGCTCCCTTTGTCGCTCTGCTTCCCGCTCCCAACGTCTCCACTCTTCCTCCTGACGCCGGTTGTAATTCTCCACCAGCTGCTCCATGTCTCCACCATCAAATGCCAGCTTACAGTGTCCGGTTTGCGGCAGCTCTCCTGGCGCCCCCCAGTCCTGGCGGCGCTCACCTGCGGAGGAAGCAGCCGGCTCTGGAACAGATGACAGTCGGGGCTCCGGTACAGGCAGGTAGTGCTCTGGTGCCTGCGCGGCCTCCTCCATGAGGACGGGTATCGCTTCTTCTGTCTCAGCGACGGGGGCAGACAGCGGGATCTGGGGTGCTGCCAGTGCAGCGTTTTTTGCACGAACGGGTGCCTCCACTGCGACAACATCAACCGGATCACATTGCAAGGGCTCCTCTACTAGAACGGGTGCCTCACCTTCCGGTACAGACACTTCAGGTAAGAGGGATTGGCGCCGCTCCAAGTTTATTTTTAGGGCACGCCAGCTGGCTTCCATCCTGGCGACCTCCTCCCGGTGCCGGGCCAGGCCTCTTAGGGTATCCTCCGCTTCTTGCAGCGTAGGAGGGTTTCCAGGCCGGGTGCCCAACGGTGGTTCCGTGGCGATCGGGTCGCTTCCGTGGGGGGAGAGCTCTGACTGCTCCATCCCTTCACACTTCTGCTCGTGTCCATTAGCCATCTCTGCCAAGTCACATGTGTCATTAGCATCTGGAGAGGGCCCCTCTTTTGTAGGGAGGCGGGACCTTCGTGTTAGTTTCCGCCCACTGAGGAGGATGAGGAGGCGGAACTGAAGAGCTGTGGGGCACGATCTTACATTGCAGTACCATTTAGAGCCATCGTTTTCGCGTCACTGAGTGAGTGTGTACACCCATGAAGAGCACGCCCTTCTTCTTCACCAGTGCCTCGTCGTGACGCAGATATGGCGGAAAAATGGCAAATACATTCTCTGATGATTTTAGCAATTCTCAAGCACAAAACCAGTTCAATTCAGGCACACAGGACTCGCTTATAGCGAGCTACAGAATCCTGTTCGTGACGCCCAAGTTGAGTCGCACAGAGCCAGAGGTTTTTGGGGTACTCGGCACCGAGCCCGTCGACTTCTATGGGGTATGTCACGGCTTTACCCGGCAATTGAATCAGAGTCTATTTTACTATGTAGAAGTGTATAAACTATAAATATATGTATATATATATGTCACAATGACATGTATATATATATATATATATGTATTCTATGTGTGTATATTTTGTGTTTACAACGAAAGAAAGGGTTTTTTTTGTTGCGATATTTTGTTCCCATAGACTTACATGGGACTTCCGGTATCGAAATCGGATATCGACGATATTTAGTGCTATCGGCGATACAATTTCGATACGATATTTTTAGATATCGAGCACTATCGCTCAACACTATCGGGGAACGAAAGGGGCCCCATAATCTGTTGGCGGTGCCAAGAACCATGACATGTGAGAGCTGATTGCCCCCACCTGACTGAGCCCATGGACAACAACTTTGGCTACTATCAGTCTCACTATGCATAACACATGTGTGCAGTGGTCAGTATTACCTTTGCCTTCGGTGGAGGAGGAAAACACCTCTCCTATAGAAGTGTTAGTTGGGGAGATGGAAGATTTGCCACCGGGACCAGGATTGTAATACTTAAATGTGTCAGGTGACAATTTTGGTACGGCGCAACTCCGTGACCCTACGTTGAGTCGAGCCCGTGAAAATTTACTGGTTGTCAATGGGAACCCCAACACCCCGGGGCAGCTACAGTATTTGACCGATTAGAGCTGAACCAAGATTTGCTGTTTCGGGTTTATCGCATGCGACGGTCTGTTAGTACACCACCTGCAGCACTAAAGACGCGCTGAGATAATACACTGGCAGCAGGGCAAGCCAGCACCTCCAATGCATACTGGCTAAGCTCTGGCCATGTATCCAGCTTAGAGACCCAAAACTTGAAAGGGGAAGAGCCATCTGGGAGTACACTGAGAGGGAAAGACATGTAGTCTGTCACCATCTTACGTAAACGTTGCCTCATGGTGAGTGGAGTCGTCTCGGATGGTGGAGACATTGGTGGCGCTGACACAAAACTTCGCCACATTTGTAACATACTGCTCTTGCCCTGTGCAGAGGCGCTGCTTGTGCTCCCTCTTGTTGCAGAGGTGTCTCCACTGCCTCGACGCACAGAGATTCTTTGTAAAGCAGTAGCAGCAGCAGTGCTCTGGGCTGGAATGGAGAATATTATGGATTGCACCAGTCTGTCTTGGTACTCCCGCATTTTACGATCCCGGTTCAACGGTGTGATGAGTAGAGTTGAGCGATACTTTTCGATATCCAAAAGTATCGGAATCGGAATGGTATCGCCGATACCATTAAAATATCGGCGATACCCGATACCGATACCGGAAATCCAATGTAAGTCTATGGGAACAAAATATCGTAACTAAAAAAACCTCTTTCTTTCCTTGTAAACACTAAATATACACACATAGAATACATATTGTGAGACAGTGAAGGAATATGTGGTGAATGAGGTGTATATTTCACCTAAGTACCTTGCTGACTGGTATGAGCGAAATGTGTGGCTTTGTAAACCTGGTGGTAAAGAAAGGTCACTACACCTGCCATTCAGTACACGCTTGCAGCTCAGACCTGAATCCACTCAGGTGTTGATTAGGAAGCCAGAAGTAGGTGCTTGGGAGCACAGTCAGAGAGCTCATTCAGTCTGGACAAGGGGTCCAGACACAGAAGGTGTCTCCAAGAGTGTGGGAGCTGTCTTTAGCCCGGACACAGGGAGGTGTCCTGGCACAAGGAAGCAGTCTCTAAGAGTGTGAGCTATCTCAGTCTGGGTGCAGGAAGTACCCCGGACACAGGAGTAGTCGCAGTGAGAATCCGTGCGAATAGCGACTGAATAGGAGGTGACCTCTCTCAAGTCCAGACATTGGAGTTGCCTTCGGACATAAAGAGGAGTGTCTGTGAAACTCCATACTGGTAACATATGTGATATGTGTTGTTTTGGGCACAGACTGGTAGAGTCTGGGTCCCGGATAGAGAGGGCCATCTATCTAAGTGTAATTAGAGGCTAGACAAGCCCAGGTTTTCTGTTTATGATTTGTTTTTATCTGTGTGCTGTGGACTTTAATAAAACTGGTTGCGGCCAGTTTTCACCAAACTGCTGTCTGAATGAACTGTTTCCTGTGCCATTCTGTCTACCCAGACAGCGATCCTAGAGCTAAACCCCCTGAAAAGCTTACAATTGGTGAAGAATGCTGGGGCAGCGCAGGGCCTGGTACAGTTAGTGCTGGAGTGTGCATGCAGCACAGTGGCGAGAGACAGCATTAAAGGTGAAGTCTATTGAAATAGCAACAGAAAAAAAAAAAAAAAAGTGTGTCAGCAGAAACGTCTGTTTGGAGCAGTCTTGGAGAGACAGTGGCCCTGATAGGGTCTGCAGAAAGAAAATGTATGCACAGCAAAGCTGAACTTGTTGTGAAAATGACTGTGGAATGTGCAGCAGCAAAAGAAAAGTTTGTGGAGCAGTCTTAAAGAGACAGTAGCCCTAATAGACTTTGCAAAAAAAAAAAAAAAAAAAGTGGTTGCACAGCAAGGCTGAATTTTCTGTGGAAAAAAAGCTGTGTAGTGTGTATGTCTTGAGTGAAGACTACAGTTGTTAAGACAGAGAAGTCTGACAGCATGGATGACAGCATGGAGGCGCTGTTTGAACAAATGGCACAAGTTAATGTGCAACATAAAACTGCCGTGGTTGAGACAGATGAGTCCGGCAGTATGGAGGAGCTCATTGAGTACCTGGCCCAGGCCCAGCGAAGCATGGAGCAGAGCATGGAGCAGCAGCGCCTGCAGCACCAGCAGCGCATGCAGGAGGACCGGCAGCAATTCCTGCAGCAGCAGCAGGAGAATAACCGGTTATTTATTGAGCAGATGACAGCACCAAAAAAGGATTTCGGTGTCGCGTCCCGAAGTAATGTTGTGAAGGCACCGGCGTTGTCCGCTATAAAGAAGGCGGTAAGACGGTCCTTGAGAAAAATGACACCTCGTGATGATGTGGAGGTATATCTTACTAGGTTTGAGAGACTGGCAGAGAAGGAGAATCTGCCACTATCTGAATGGGCCATGGCGGTCGTACCCTATCTGATTGGGGAACCCCAAAAAGTCTGGGCTGACCTGAGCAAGCAGGACAGCGAAGACTATGCCAAGTTGAAAGTGGCGATTCTTACCCGGCTGGGTGTTACGGTTGCAGCCCGTGCCAGGAGAGTCCATGACTGGAGATACAGTTGGGAGTCTGCAGTCAGCAGGCCTGATTATGGAGTTGAAAAGGTGATAGTGGACCGCTACACCCAAGCACGTCCTCCTGAGGTACAGCCGTCTGAGAGGTCGTCACTTCGGAGTTCCCGGACGCTGAACTCTCGCGGTAAGAGCGTTCCAGCTGTTGGGGACATGGGGTATGCTGATAAGCGGGTTCAGGCCCGAGGGGACATGTGGGTGGGAGAGTGTGATGGACAGTGTTGGAGCTGGCGTGAAATTGCAGCCAACTGTCCAATAGAGGGGGAGCCTATGTGTTGTGATGATGGCAGATCCCTCTCCCTGCGCAGAGCCTGTGTGTGTGTCCACCTCAGCCGAAGAGACTGGACCACAGGGGTCCCCGGTGGTTGTAAGTGACTGCCCAGCACAGGCCCTCTTGGACTCAGAGAGTCCAGTGACTTCCGTATGTGACAGCCTGAGTGATAGGGACTTCATCCCTGATAAGCACCTGAGTGTGGTGTACATCCATGAAGACACCAAAGTCTACCCAGAGACTGCCGTGGACTTGGTCCCCAAACTCGGGGAGGTTTCATATGAAGTGGGGGTAGTGAAGACCCTGGTGCACCCCGTTATATGGGGTAATGACTTTCCCCGGTCTAAGGATCTCTGGGGGAAAAATGTTTCTGATGGACAGTGTGATGAAGCTCCTACTGAGGGTGCGCAGTCCCGAGGGGCGGAACACAATGCTAGTGGGCCGTTAAACTTATGTGATAATGATGATGACCATGATAATATTGATAATGATAATGATGATCATGATGATGATGACCATGATGAGGATGCTGATATTGATAATGATGATAATGCTAATCATAATAGTGATGATACTGATGATGACCGTGATAAAGATGACATTTCTTTGCAGGTGATGTTGGGAGACGAGGATGGTGGTTCTCGGGAACCGAGTGTCCCTGACCTGCCTGGCTCCTGTGACAATTTTGGGAGTGAGCCGGTGCGAGACCCCACTCTTAAAACGGCACAGGAGAATGTAATTGTTCTGAATGAGGTTCCCCAAGAGCCTGGCTCTGAGGAAAGGTTTCCTCATGCTGCCATGAACAATAACCTATTGTATAGGGACACTGAAGTCCAGGGAGAGGTCGTGAGTCAGCTCCTGGTACCTGAGCTATATGGAAGTATAGTGCTGGGGTTATCACATAGTCACATACTTGAGGGACCACCTGAGGGAAACCAGGGACCAGATGGTGAAGTTAATGTTGTGGATGACATGTTAACTAAGGTTCCCGATCAAGATGTGAATGAAAATGAATTGTATAACCCTGACAGTGAGCCGGATGTGAATGAGAATGAATTGTATAACCCTGACAGTGAGCAGGATGTGAATGAGAATAAATTGTATAACCCTGAAAGTGAGCCAGATGTGGCTGAGAAAAGGGGGTCAGACAGGGATAGTGGTGTGATAGTGAGTCATCTGATGACAATAAAGCAACCAGTGCAAGTGAGGAAGGCATGGTAGCAGAGGAGATTGAGAGTCCTGAGAGGAAGGCTGAGGCTGACCTTGCAGTCGGACGGAGGATGGCATCTGAAGATGTTGTACAGTTGGTCGGTTCCCTGGCGAAGACTAAGGTGAAAGACAGGACTCTGAAACTGAACACAGCACAAGTGGATGCTGTTGAAAATGAGAAGTTATCAATGTATGGTGTGGATCTGCATCAGGCCAAGGACTCTGAAGGTGATGCTGCAGAGGTGGAAAAAGCCATGGAAGTGGTGGTCACCAAGCCAGATGCCTCATCAGAAGCTGAGGTTTCAAGTGAAGCTGTGAGGAGCAAGACTGAAGATATGGGGACTGACTCTGTCCAGGAATCTGTTTCTGCCGAAGACAGCGGCGTGGATGGGTTACGGTCCGGATCAGTAGCTGGCATTGGTGAGCTCAAGCGCACTTTCAGGGAGGCTACATCGGAGCCACGTCCCAACAAATGGGAAAAACGATGTGTCACTCCAGACACACGGGAGCCCAGATGGGATGCAGAACGTGGCTGAAGAGGTAAAGAAGACTGATGGTAGGGCTTCTGAGCATGTCCTACCAGAAGAGCCTGAAGAAAGGGCCGAAGACGTAAAGGACGTCCAACAACTACAGGAGAAGATGCGTAGCCATGAGGATCTCCGGGAGAAAGAAGTAAGAGCTCTGAGTCTTATGCAAAGTGAGCCTGTACCAGAAGAGGATAAATTATGTGTACCGACCAAGAAAAACGATCAGCTCCCTCTACAGTGCCAATCGTTTGAACAGTGTGGCTCGGAATGGTCAGAGACCATGACAGAGGCGCTTGGGTTCTGTGAGGTAGAATTTATGAATCAACTGATATTTAAGAAAGTAGATGTGCTAAAGAAAGTTCAGGGGGAATTAGAGAAAACCCCTATACCTCCTGTGACAGTTGGTGACACAGGGTCAGTGCCCCAAAGGCAGGAGGTACGAAAGTTTCTGAGGAAGAATCAGCAGAGCTGTTCTGACGTGCCTGGTCGTACTTATCTGGTGAGCCACTATACCGAGACTGAGGCTGGCACTAAGGTCAAGATGAAGCAGTGCAGGATACCCGAGGCCCGCAGAGAGTATAGGCCTGGGAGGGTACAGGGTAGTGCGGATGCTTCAGATGAAGAGAAAACTGATGTTGGCTATGACAGTGGTGAGGATGAAGCTGATGAGGGCCATGACTGGTCCAGAGTTCACTGTCTCTGTTGGATTGTTGACCAGCCCTCCGGTCTGGATGACCAGCCCTCCGGTCTGGAGAAGAGGGAGGGGATATGTGAGACAGTGAAGGAATATGTGGTGAATGAGGTGTATATTTCACCTAAGTACCTTGCTGACTGGTATGAGCGAAATGTGTGGCTTTGTAAACCTGGTGGTAAAGAAAGGTCACTACACCTGCCATTCAGTACACGCTTGCAGCTCAGACCTGAATCCACTCAGGTGTTGATTAGGAAGCCAGAAGTAGGTGCTTGGGAGCACAGTCAGAGAGCTCATTCAGTCTGGACAAGGGGTCCAGACACAGAAGGTGTCTCCAAGAGTGTGGGAGCTGTCTTTAGCCCGGACACAGGGAGGTGTCCTGGCACAAGGAAGCAGTCTCTAAGAGTGTGAGCTATCTCAGTCTGGGTGCAGGAAGTACCCCGGACACAGGAGTAGTCGCAGTGAGAATCCGTGCGAATAGCGACTGAATAGGAGGTGACCTCTCTCAAGTCTGGACATTGGAGTTGCCTTCGGACATAAAGAGGAGTGTCTGTGAAACTCCATACTGGTAACATATGTGATATGTGTTGTTTTGGGCACAGACTGGTAGAGTCTGGGTCCCGGATAGAGAGGGCCATCTATCTAAGTGTAATTAGAGGCTAGACAAGCCCAGGTTTTCTGTTTATGATTTGTTTTTATCTGTGTGCTGTGGACTTTAATAAAACTGGTTGCGGCCAGTTTTCACCAAACTGCTGTCTGAATGAACTGTTTCCGTGCCATTCTGTCTACCCAGACAGCGATCCTAGAGCTAAACCCCCGGAAAGGCTACAATATTATATATATATACATGTCATTGTGACATATATATATACATATATTTATAGTTTATACACTTCTACATAGTAAAATAGCCTCTGATTCAATTGCCGGGTAAAGCCGGCTTTTGTGAAAAGACAGAAGCACCCGACATGAAATGACACTTGGTTTACATAGAGTTAACCATGTCTTTTCATGTAGTTTGATATCTGATTTGCACAAACAATTACATGAGTGTAAGTGTGCAAAATTTCACACCTGTAGGGGTTAATTAAAGGTATAAATTCGTTGTAAAAAAACTGACTTTTTTGCTACGAATTTACACCTTTAATTAACCCCTACAGGTGTGAAATTTTGCACACTTACACTCATGTAATTGTTTGTGCAAATCAGATATCAAACTACATGAAAAGACATGGTTAACTCTATGTAAACCAAGTGTCATTTCATGTCGGGTTCTGCATTTTCACAAAAGCCGGCAATTGAATTAGCGGCTATTATACTATGTAGAAGTGTATGAACTATAAATATATATATATAATATGTGTCACAAACTCAATGACATTGTATATATATATATATGAGGTGTAAAATTGCTGAAAAAAAATGCGTGGGCTCCCGCCTATTTTCGCAACCAGACAGACAAAGCCAGTGAGTGGGGGCAGATAATAATAGCCCAGAGAGGGACCATTATTTTTGCCCCCCCCGGCTACTAACATCTGCCCCCAGACACCCCAGAAAGGCCAAATCTCTAATTAGTTTTCCCCTTTCTGACTTTGCCCGTTATTCCCTTTCCCCTTAGCGGTGGCAATGGGTTAAAAGGGGGGAAAAATCCCTTGCAATTGAAGGCCCAAAAAGCCGGGTTTAAAAAAATTTTGAGAGCTGTCCAATTAGAAACTATAATTATTAAACCCTTTTTTTAAAAAGAAAAATAAAACAAATTTTAAATAAAAAAATTTTAATGAAATAAATTTTTTGACCATATTTTTTACTGAAAACCTTTCCCCCTGAAAAAAAAATAAAAAATAAAAAAATTAATTCTTCCAATCCAATGCAAGTCGGTCCCCCGGGAAAATCCTTCAAAAGGGGGTAATGTTTACTGCAGGGCCCAGCTAAGCTGCAGCCTAAAAAAAAACCCCCAAAGGGGAATGAGTTCCTCTCCTGGTGACAGGAGGGAAGTGGAAAGCTTAATTTTTTGTTTCCACTTTCACTTAGGTCCCCCGGGAAACCCATCATGAGTAGGGGAAAATGATTAAACAAAAATAGGGTTTCCCCTTTAAAAAAAAATGGCGGGGGGGTCCCCCCTTATTTTTTTAACCAGCCAGATGAAGAGACGCGGGCCTGATTTTTTTAAAAAAGGGTTGGGAAAAAAGGACCAATTTTTTCCCCCAAAAAAGGGGGGGAAACCTTGAAGCCGTTTTTTTAAAAACCCCCGGCCCACCCCAAATCTGTTGCTTGGCGGGTTTTAAAAAAATAGGGGATCCCTCGAAAAAAAAAAAAGGGTGGGGCCCCCCCATTTTTTTTTAAAACCCCGTAAAATGCAGACTGCTGGGGCCCCGGGATTAAAAGAGAAAGGGCCCCCTGTTTTGGCCTAACACCCTGATAAAACAGGCTAAAGCCCCCCAATTTTTTGGGCAAAAAAAATTTTCCCCAATTTGGCCTTTCCCCGGTTTCCCCTTCCCCCGTACGGGGCAAGGGGGAAATGGGGTTAAGTCCCCCTTGATTGCACGGTGACAAAAAGCCCGTTAAAAATGGAGGGCAAAAAAACCCCTTCCTTTTTAAAAACCAAAAATTTTTAAAGTTAAAAAAAAACACAGAAAAAAAAAATTTTAAAAAGAAAAAAAGGAAACACAGTTTCTTTTCTTTTATTACACTTATTCCTGCCCCCCCTTTTTTCCCTTAAAAAAAAAAAAAAAAAAAAAAACAAAAATATACCACCGCCCCACGCAGTCCAAGAAGAGGTCCCCGCGATCCAGCTCTGCTACATGGAAAATCCCCCGGAGAGCCTGACATCCGGCGCGCAAAGCTGATTACCTTTTTCCCCCGGGGTGACGTCACGGACTGACTGCTTTACGGGCGATTACCCCGTACTGCGTTATCGCGAGAAATGCATGTGACCGAAGGGAGAAGGGGGGTGGCGGCCATAGCGTCCGGGATGTGACCCCCGGAGATCTTCTGCCCCGGGAAGTGCCCCCGACTCCCACGACCCGACCCCCGGACCTGACGTGACAGGACATTCCCCTTCCGGTAACGATATGCGAAAATATCGGTACTCGGAAAAAAGGAAAAAAAAAAATTTTTCCGATAAGCCAATTGGCCGAACCCGATTTTCGTGGAATGTCAATAGTGATGGGGCTTTGTAAGTTTTCCCCGGGGAGGGGGGTTGGGGTTACCCCCAAAAACTGTTTGGGGAAATGGGGGCGATGGCTTTTTCCCAGGCACCCCCAGCATGAAATCAACCCCGTGCTGCAGACTCCCAATGCCCCCAAAAACGTGTTGGAAGAGGCTCATCTTGCCCCCTTGCATCCCCCCCCCCGCCCCCAAAACGACTAGAGGGTTTTTTACCCCCCCCTGTAGGGGGTTTTTCCCCCCTTTTCTCCCCCACCTCCTCACAAAGGAGTGCCCAGCCCCTTTTGAGGAACCAATTGCGCTGACTGTCCAAAGGGGGTGAATTGTGATCCCATCCCCACCCCCTTTCCCAAAAACCCACCTTTAGTGCTTCAGTGAAAATTTTTTTAAACAGGTAGAAAGGGGGACGTCACGACTAGGCATCATTGCACCGCCTCCGCGTTTTATCATCAAACCACGAAAAAAAGGGCAGATGCCCCTTTATAGGGCCCCTCGTAGTGGTGAAGTGGGGGAACGGAAATTCAGTTGTTTTGGCTTGATAGCGATACCCATTAGGGGTTTGCTCCCCAAAAACCCTCCAACATATGTAAGGGGAATCCCCCTGGGGTACGTCACAATGATGCGATGTTCGGGAAAGGGGAAAAACGCATTGAAGAGAAAAGGCATCTGGCTATGCGGGCTCCAAATACGACTCACGCCCCTTTTGCACGTTAGAAGACCCCGGGTAGTCCCCAAAAAAACCTGCACGACAAGTTAGCCATGTCCAGACGGGGATGTAGGAGGTAAGGCCAGGTGCCCCAAAATTTCGGCCATTGCACAAAAACCAAACCTGGCTGGAGATTCGCTGGCAAAAACCCACGTCGCTTCCCCTTGAGGGGCCCCAAAACCCCCGGCTGTGTGGTTCGTTCCCCCTTAAATTTTTTTCAGGAGGCCCGTTGAATTTGGGGCCCCAGCTGGCCATATCATTAACAGGTAAGCTTTTAGGGGCCATGGGGGAGGTAGACCTTACGGCCCCTGCCGAGTTTTTGGGGCTGGAGTGGGGAGATCATGTTACAAAGGGTTTTCCCGAATCCTTGGGTTTGGCAGAACAGTCAGCCCCACTGCAAGATCGTCCCCCGGCCCCCAACATTGACCCAAACTGAGGGAAAGGTTTGCCCCCGGCCCCGGGTAAAAGGTAAACATCGGTGGCAGGTGGACCTTGCTACAGAGGGTTTAGTAGTGCAGTTTAATGTTTCCCCCACATGTTTTTTTTGACCAGGGCGGTTGCCTGCTGAAAAAAATGCTTGGCAATTGATTGTGGGCTGCCAAATTCCATTAAGTTACGGAAAAAGTCAGTCCCCCACCTGAATGACAGCTTTTAAGGGACGGAGTTTTGCAATGCCAGCATTCAGAGTGTGTGGGATGGTTTGCCAGAGGGCTTTTTATCCCATCCCCTGGACTGTGGCTGTTTTGGGCCCCGGGAAAGGGAGGAGAAAGGGGGAACTTGCTGCTGTGGGGGGAATAAACTTTGTTCTGGGAAAAAGGCCCCGGGGGGCTTCCTGGCGATCCTGTGAGGAACGAACCAATGTGTGTGAGGGGAGGTAGAGGCTAAAAAACCCTTTAAGATGGGGTTTGCTGCTTTTTTTGGGTTAATTTCCAATGTGTCTTTGTAACCAACCTGTTTTTGCCCGCACATTTTCCCAAAATTTATTTTGGTATTGGGGTTTTACGAATTTTTTCCCCTTTTTTTTTTTTTTTTTTTTTTACACACTTGTTTTTCATAGAAAAATACCATCGAAGCGGGAAAAAAAAAGGCCCCCGCGTGCAACCCGGGGAGCCCCAATTTTTGACTTTTGGAAGAGCCCCCCCAAACAGGTCCCCCAAATGGAGGCTACAAAAAACCCCCGGTCTGCAGCCCCTTCCCCCCTGTTTGTACCTTTGGGGAAAAATTATCCTAAGTGCTCCCCCCCCCTTCCGTCCCTCACCCCTTTTGGGGGTTTTGGGGACTCTCATTCCCCCCCCCCTTTTTAAAGAAGTACATTAACAAAACAATGGAAATTTTAAAAATTAAAAATTTTTATTAAAAAATATATGAAAACATAGTGATAAAAATATATGGGAAAAAAAAAATTTAAAGGGGTAGCCTTGATATTAATACACAAAAAAAAAAATTTTCCCCCAAAAAATAATTTTGTTTTTAAATTTTAAAAAAAATTTTATATTTTAAGAATCAAAAATCTAAAAGGGGAGATATAAGTCCCAAAAAATTTTAAAAAAAAGGGGGGGGGAATTCCCAATATCTATAATAAAATCCAATAATAGAAATAATTTTCCCCCTTTTTAGTGTATAATCCCCCTGGCATTCAAAATCACAGTGCAAATGGAAAAATAGGGATATAAATCAGTCAGGGGGAAAAAAACCCCAAAAATGAGAAAAATTTTAAGGGGAAAAAAAAAACATACCCCCTCGCACTGTGAAATGAAAAGCCACCCGGGGGCCCCAAAAAAAGAAAAAAAGCGGGGGGAAAAAAAAAGGGGAACTCCACATTCCCCCCCACGCGCGTTTCGGCCCCCCCCTTTTCCCGTCGGGCCCCCCAACACCTGCGCTTTTGGGTGGTCGGCCCCCAAAAAACCAAAATGAAAAACAGAACGGCACCTGAGTCTCATAAAAACCGATCTTCGGGGGTGTCTGACCATCGGCACGGCCCCCCCACCTCTTCTGATTCAAAGACACAGCTGTTGCGCATTACTGAAAAATTTTCCCCCTTTTTACTTTTCCCGAATGCAGCTTGGTTTGGGCCCCTTTTTTAAAGGGGCCAAAATTTCTAGAACAGAAGCAAGACCAGCTGGCTCCAGTTCAGAAATCTCTGACTGCCTGGGCCCAAAATTTTACAGGCGGGAACAGACAGATTTGGGTTTTCTCAAACCCCCCCCTTTTGGTCCGGGGGGGAGGGGGAAGCCCCAAATTTTTAAACGAATGCATTAGCGGGGCCCCCAAACCCCAACCCCAAAAACTTCAATTTTTTTTTCCCTTTTTTCCCCCCCCGGGGGGGGTTTTTCCCCAGCTCCTACAAAAAGCACATAAGGAAAAGCTCACCCCGGGGGGAAAAAAAAATTGGGGGGGTGTGCACTGGGGGCCGGGGGGGAAAAACCCCGAATCCCCCCGTTCCCCTCCCTGCTGAAACTCCAGGGGCCCCCACCCCTTCCTTTTTTTCCCTTTCCCCTTTCCTCATTTTGGAGTTTAAAAAAAAAGTCAAAAAGTTAAAAAGGCCTAAGTTTTGTTATTCCACAAGCTGCGGGGAAAACTGCGAAAACTTTCACTTAAACGGAAAAAGGGCCCCCTTTTTGTACTTCCAAAATTTTTTTAAAAACCAATTATTGGAACGGATGGAAGCGCGTCCACTAATAATTTGATTATTTAAATGAGGACACAACAATTATAAAAAAATGACAAGGTGAGGGATTTACACAACGTTCGAAACAAACCCCGCATTTTTTTTAAAAAGTAACTGGAGGGGATCTGCACTCAGCAAAAAAAAAAATATATCACAGACTAGAGTGAACACGCAGGCACACCCAAAAGGTCAAATTTTGGAAAGGCCCTTTGGGGATTTTTAATTTTTTTTAACCAATGTTTTGGAAAAAGGAGGGAAAACCCCGCACCCCTAATAATTGAGTTATTTGAAATAGAATGGACACAACAATTATGAAAAAATGACAAAAGGGGGGGCAGTACCACGTCAGCAGACTAAAACCCCCAGGGGTTTAAAAAAAACGGAGCTGATCTGCACTCACCAAAAAAAAAAAACACAGACTAAAATGAACACTGCAAATCACAAAAATGGTCACCCAATTTTAAAAACCCTTTGGGGGCTCATAGTGTTTGCAACCAAAAGTATTTATTTCGGAGAAGCACTCACATAAAAAATTTTTAATTGAATGGAGCCAAGAATTAAAACAAAAAAAAAAAAAAAAATCTGGAGTGACACGGCAGATGCCAAAAAACAGCGTTGGGGGAGAGCAAACTGCAGCCGTCACCCCGCACTTTACACACAACCCTGCAAAAGCTTTTGAAAAAAAAAACGCAAAAGGGTAAAGGAAGCTTTAACCATCGGTTTTTTAAAAAAGCCTGCCTAAAAAAACAGTAAAAAAAAAAAATCCCCAATCCAACTGTCCCTCAGAGTCAGCAACAGCTTTAGTCCCATCTAATTCACGCACTGCGCTAAAAAAGGCGGGGGCGCCTTTTTTAGTGCATTCGACACATTCACATCCAATCACAGCCCCTTTTCCATTATTTAAAATGACCCAGCAGTCAGGGTGTGCCCCCAATTCCCCTTTTTTATTTTCCCCCTTGGCTGACTAAAAAACACATTTCCTCTCAAAGAATTATGGGGGAAAAACCGAATTTTCCCGGTTTTAAAAATAAGGAAAAAATCGAACTAATTTTCCCAAAGTCCGATACACAATATCCCGGGTACCCAAAACTTTTTCGGTACGAATTTCTAACTCTAATTTTGCCCGTTTTTAATTTTTTCTTGTCTAAAATTTGGGGTTTTTCCGGGGTTTAAATTGGGGAAAAATTTCTGAGTCTTGCCTCTTTTCCTGCCTCAATAAGATATTTTCTGGTTTTTTTTGTGCTTACCATTTTCATATTTTCCGCATTTTTTGTGAGTTTCCAGGGGTTTCCCCCCCCCCCCCGGGGGGGTTGGGTTCCTCCGGTTCTTCTGGAGCCACTGTTATTTGTTCATTTTGCCTTTTCCAGTTTTTCATGCTGGGGCTTAGTTTTTTTTTACCCCCGAGAACTAATTTAGGGGGGGAAACGTGGGGGATCCGGGTTTTTTTTTGAAAATTGAAAGAGTTGGTATTTTTTGGGGTTTTTTTTTATTGCATAAGTGTTTTTTCCCATCCTTTTCGTCTAAAAGTTTGGGGCCCCCAAAATTTCCCTCATACTTTTTCTGTCTGGTCTGTTTTTCCCCTTTTCTAACCCCCCTTACTGTTTAAAAAGGGTTCTTAGTGCTTTGGGGGATCTATTTCCGGGGAGTACCCTTTTCCTCTTTCTATTTTTTGGGGCATTTAAAAACCTCACAGGCGTGACGAGGCGCCTAGACCAACGAGGAAGCTCCACGGCTCCCTTAGTTTTGGGTTTTTAAAGGGGACTCAATCCTAGAATTCCCAAAACCCCCTGGTGTTTCCTTTTTGGGCCGGGCTCTCCTCTAAATCATAACAACGGGGCCCCAAAACCCCAAAGGGGTGCCCCGGGGATGGAAAAACACGTAGGGGGGAGAAGTAATTTGTAACCATGGGGTTTACAACTGCTGCTCCCTTTTCTTTTTTCTATAGATTCCTGTTTTCCGGGGCGTGTGAGCTGTCCGGAAAATCATCCACAAAATGGTAAATAAAACCCCCTGCCCCCAAAAACCCATTTTGGCCGTATGCACCACGAACCCCTTTTTCCCCTTTTTGGCCCCAGTAGGGCTCGTGGTAGAACCCCCACCGCTGGTTTGTTTGGGAATCCCCCTAACAAACGGTTTACCAAGTTTTTGGGGTTTTTGGGGCCAAAAATTTTTGCTCGGGTTTTTCCCTGTGGCATTATTTCTGAAATTTTCCTTTAACGTGGATCGGGGAAACGGGCCAAAACCCGAGTCATCACTTTCATCATTTTGGAAAAGCAGGGGCCCCTTTTTTTGTACCCAAGGCATAATCAAAAATTGTGGCCAATGTTCCAGGTTCCCCAAAGATGCCTGCAAGTGGGGGTGGAGGACATTTCGCCAAATCCACATCCCCCAGCAAAAAAAACCCGGCCCTAACCGGAAACCAACATTTTTTCTTTCCCCCAAAAGCACCCTTCCCCCAAAATAATCCCCCCCCCTCCTCCTCCTTTTCCTTTTTTTCCTCCACCCGTCCAGGGGCGTTCCCTGAGCAGACAATGGCTGACTGGGCATCAAAGCTTTTTCCCCCTTTCCCCCCCTTTTCCCCCTTTTTTGCAGAACCCTGATCCCTTTTAAAAACTCAAAGTTTGCATGGCAAAAGCATAAATGGGAGCCCTGCTTTTGATGGCTCGTCCGGGACTTACCCCGCCGGTCTTCCTCAAAACACTAAAAAGGGGGTTTTCAGAGGGCTTTTACTTTGACCACTGCACAACCCCCCCAACTCGATGTCTGCCCCCCAAAATGCCCGCCATTTTACCTCCCATAAACATTAAAGCCGCCCCTTTCGCACAGCCTCTCAACCCCTTACAGGGGGAGTTTTTCCTTTTTTGGGAACGTCTATATTAGGGGGTGCTTGGGGGGGGGGAGAGATCGCTACAAACCTCTGCAAAACGACGGAGTCTTTTGGGGGAGCAACAGATGTTTTGGGGCACATCCCCCCTTTCAACTTTTTGGAGCAGGGCTGTTAAACCCCATAATTTTTTAAAAAAAACCTGCACCACCCCGGGGTTTAAGGTGTTACCCGGGGGGGTATGGTCTGGTTTTGCCAGGGGAGGGGGCCCCCACAAAATTTGGGGGTTTTTCTGTCTTAAATTTTTTTGCTCAAGATGTATACTGGCCACCCCGACTCAGTTTTCTCGCTGCAAGTAGTTTGGCCAGTACCTCCGGCCCGGGGTGTCTGTTTTCGCCCAAAGACATCATTTTAAAAACCCCGCGACCAACCACTGCTGTTTCGATACATTGCGGGTGGAGGCTCGTGCGACTGCTCTCTGTTGCCCTTTCCCCTTCTGAAGGGGGGGGAGGGCCCAAACCCCACAGCCAACTGTTGCCAAAACTGGGGCTGGGGACACTGTCCCACCACCGCTCCCCTGTGGACCCTGCATCCACTACTTAACCCAGTGCCGTGATGGACATGTAACTGCCCGGGCCCTGCCAAAGGCCCATGCATCTGTTGTGAGGTCAAACCCTTTTCCCCCACTGATTGTTAAGTGCATGGAAAAGGTCTTTCACATCGGGGGGAGGCATTTATAGCTTTTTTCAAAAGAAGTTGGGCCCAAATGGGGAGGGGCCTAGCGGGGACAGCCTAAAGGCCCCCACTCTCGGGGAACTGCGCTTTCAAAACCAAAAAAAAGGGCACCCCTCTAAGAACATTTTTGGGTAGTAAATGTTTTAAAAAACCCGTGTACAGATAAGGAAAGATAAATTTTTTGTCCTAAATCAGAGTGTCCCGGTAGGGGGGCTGAATAAGGGGGGAAAAGCATGGACATGACAACTGAGAGGGGTTTTGGGGAAAAGAGGGGGGATGGGGCCCCCAGCAGTCTTTTTTTGCCCAAAAAAATTTGAATTTTTTTGACTGCTTTGGCCCCTTTTTACGACACCCTTCCCAAAATTTCGGGGTTGTGTGCCCCAAACCCGGGGGGTTACATGGGGAAGGGAAAAGGAGCGTTTTTTGGGGGAAATTTAGTCGGACCGGGGCACATGTCACCCCCGGGTTTTAGTCGTCCCGCTTTTTAAGTGCATTTTTGTAAATTCAAGCATTTCAACAGGTAACAAATTTCTGAGATTTTTCCCTCGCTAAAGGGGGTTCGGCACTTTTTTCAAAAAAAACCTTTGCCTCATCAATAGGATTTTGGGTTTTTAAAAAATGCCACACTGGCTCTTCCAAAAAAGGATAAATTTTCAGGGGTTGCACCTGTGTAAATTTTTCCCCTGGCCAAGCGTCCCCGCAAACCCCCTTTTTTTTTTTTTTCACCTTTTTTTGGGTTCACGGCCCCCCCCCCTAACCCCACTGCGATGCGATTAAAACCCCTGCGGGGGCCCCCTCCCTGAGCTTTTTTTCCAGCGGGACCCTCTTCCCCCCCGGATTTCCAAAACCCCGGGGAAAAAAACTGGGCAACAAACACTTCCCCCCTTTTTTTTTATCGCCCCTTCCTCTGTGCCCGTGAAAATGGGTAGTAGGGGAAGGGCACAAG